>CAUYRH010041416.1:0-88493 GCA_963574655.1 Perodicticus potto | reverse complement strand
AAAAAAAAAAAAAGTGAAAGTTCGTATCATTCCTGCTAAGAACTCTGCTACTAGCTCCCTCCTATTTGGATCTGAGAGTAAATGCTCACACAAGCTTCCCTGTCCTATGTGGTCTGACCTTGTCAAGATGTGACTTCTGTCCTCTTCCTCCTCTCAGTGCCCCGCACTGGCTCTGGCCATGCTGGCTTCCTTGCTTTGCTGGCTCTCGAACAGACCCACCACCTATGTCCGCTTACCTGTGATGCCTCACTCGGGTCATCTCTTCACTAGCATCCTCCTTTCCCTTCACCCTTTCCTCACATCTCACCCTCTCAATGAGATCTATCCTGATGACCTTATTTTTGCTACAAACCACCCCCACAGCAGCAAATCCTCCTTACTCTGCCCTACTTTTTCTAGTTCCTAAGCAATTACTGCCTTCTACTAGGCTGTAGCATTTCCTTGTTTACGGTGTTGATTTGTTTTACTTGATTATGTGTATTATTATGTAACTCCCTATAAAGGGCGAGGATGATTTCTATTAAGTTGAGTGATGTATTGAAAGCTCCCAGAACAGTGCCTGACACACAGCTGGTGCTCAGTAAGAGCACATAGATGACCTGGTTCTATAAGTGACATCACTGCTCTATTTAGTCTATAGACAGGACCCCTGCACTGCCCCCAAATCTTCCCCAGTCCTTCTTGCATCATATGAAACATGCCAGCAAGTACTCTTGGCAGATTTTGAAGTCTCTCTAGGAATTCCTGTTTTCTCTCTGAGCTCCACAGCTAACATGGGAACAAATGCTCTTTGGTCACGTCAAGGAAACACCTGGGCTTTCAGCTTTGCCTTGGCTCTTCCTTTACACCCTCCATTCCCAAATCCACCTTACACAGGACTCTTGGATAACCTGTGTCACTTGTGATGGGGATACCTTCTGAGGATGCATCAGGTGGTTTTGTCACCGTGCAAATCTCACAGAGTGCACTTGCAGCCACCTGGATGGTGCAGCCCACTACACACCGAGGCTGCGTGGTAGAGCCTATTGTTCTTGTAGACCGCATGTTTCTGTATAGCTGAACAGGGTAGGCAATCGTAATGCAACAATGGGTATCTGTGTCTCTAAACTTAGAAAAAGTACAACAAAATACTGCATTGCGATCTCATGGGACTTCCATCTGTCTGAAACTGACAGACGTATCTATTGTTGTGTGGTACCTAATTGTACTTCAAACACAACAAAAGCAGAATCTACATTCTTTAGCATTTAAATAATCTGCACAAGACGTCAGATTCCAACTTTTGTGCCAGCCCCTCCCCTAACCGGGGCTGTCCTTACACTCAGGGTCTCTCCGCCCCTTTGCCTCTGGACATCAGACAGACTGCTCGTGGCCATATCCCAGCACCCATTTGGCTTCTCTCTATCTGTCCCATGGATCATCCCCGTGCTCCGTGCTCCTCAAATTCCACCAGCACCAGATTTCACAGGAAAATTCTCAACTCTTTTAGCCCCTTTCTCCCCATTTAAATCATCGGCTGCACACACTGTGTAATGGTCAATTATTCTTTACTCTTTTTTCTTAAGGGCTTAGGCCCCTGTTAGGCTAGTAGCTCTGCAGAGGCAGGTCCTTAGACGTCCTCTCCATGGTTCTTTCCCCTCCCCCCTGGTGTGTAGTGAGCAGCACGGGGCAGGTACCCTGCGGTGCTGTTGACTCACGGACGCTCCAGTGCTGCTGCTGCTCGTGTGTGTGCTGTGCCACGTCAGCTGTCCATAGCTGAACGGAGCACGTGATAGGTTTTGTAGCTATACTGATGGGGTATATATTAGGATGCATGTATATTTAAACTCCAGCCTTAGCTAGTATACAGCATATCTAAATGTAGGAAATCATACTGCTTCAACCAGTGAACAACTGGGTCTTTTTAAGTGTGTGAGTGTGTGTTCAAGTGTGTGTTTCTTCTCAAACATCTAACGTGAATTCTATCATTTAAGAAATCACAGAATATGTAGATATTAGTAAATAACTGAAGAATATAAACACTAGTCTAACCAACAATTAGGAGTCTTTTTTTTTTTTTTTTTTTGAGACCGGGCCTCGCTCTGTCGCCTAGGTTACAGTGCAGTGGCATCACTGTAGCTCACTACAACCTCCAAGTCCTGGGCTCGGGTGGTCCTCCTGTCTCGGCTGTCTGAGTAGCTGGGACTACACATGCCCACCACAATGCCTGGCTACATTTTCTATTTTTAGTAGTGAAGGGTATCACTCTTGCTCAGGATGGTCTTGAACTCCTGACTTCAAGGGATCCTCTCCCAGGTGTGAGCCAACATGCTCAGCAAGTCTTTAATGATATATTTAGGCTTTATCATGAGAGCCCAGATACCACATACCAATAAACTCGATTTGCATAATAATGGCTTACAAATAGCCCATTCCCTGATATTTTGTAGCAACTTTGGTTTTATTTTCCAAAGCTCTGAAAGCACTCCCTTCACTGTCCAGGAGTTAAGCTTTGATAATCTACACTGTGCCATCTTGTCTTCTCTCGCCGCATCTTGACAGCCAGATGATTTTGGCTGTGGAGGCCATCACAGACCCCTGCTGCTATCCCTCCGCCTCGGCCTGTTCCTGAGTGGAGAACAACACTGGTGGAGCAGGCATCTCGTTTAGTAAGCGTGTTCTGCAACTGAATTCTTTACCCTCTTTCCCCCCATGGTAAAAACCATCCTTGGAGTAGGTTTTGGAATGGATTATTATTTTGGATGTTCTATGTTTCTGCTTCACTCAGTTTTTAGGACAAATGAAGTGAAACCCATAACTCTGGGTGTCAACTCTTACTGTAAAGTCCTCTTTCTTTTTTCCTAGCCTCTGCCATCTCAGTCACTCCTCCTATGGAACCTGGCTTCTGACAGTATGGTCCCTAGGCCAGCAGCAGCAGTGTCTCCTGGGAGCTAGTTCTTTTGCAGAACTGCAGTCTGCTCCAGACTTCCTGAATCAGGATTTGCATTTTGAACAAGATCCCCGGGTGATCTGGTTGAGAACACTGATGTTTGAGAAGCCCTGAGTTTGTTTCAGGGATGCCTCACATGGCTGTGGCCAGCAAGTGGAGGGGACTTTATATTCCCACTGTCTGCCAGTTGACCCCTTTGACATCCTCAATCATTCGAATCCCCCTGCACTCTCCCACTTCAAAGCTGCTTCCTGAGCCTGGGGAGTGCGTCACAGGGAACAGGTGCATCCGTGTCGACAGAGGGCAGTCTTTTTTCCTAGCCAATTAGTTGACACCGTTAGGCCCTTCTGAGGGAGCCTGGGTGGTAAGAGGTGAGGCCTTTTAGATGGGATACAGGATGGCAGCCCTTACCACTTGTGGTCATTAAAGTTCCCGTGGTGCTTTTTGTGAGAGAAGGGATTGTTAACCTTGGTGTCCTGGCTGGCTTCCAATCTGTGTAATTGCATGCAGCCTACCTAAGTCTGCTCTGTAGTTTCAATTAGGTAAAGTATTGTTCACTTCTTGTACTAAACTGCTGTGTTGTGTGGCTATATACTGCTAATTAGCTGGTGTTTTTCAGGTAGCTCTGTTCGTGATGAACAAGACACTCTCCCAGGTCATCTCCTTCCCCACCCCCATGCTCCCATACGTGCAAGCCCACGCACAAATGCATGCCAGTTTTCTATACATTGCTGTTTCTTGGGTGAAAGTGCTTTGCAAACAGAAATTCCTAGAACATGACAATGACCATTTTTCTAATTTCTCTATGTAACTACCTGCTTCTAAGCTTACCTAGCCTATTATAGGGTGTTGGGGGGGACCCATGCAGAGAATAAAAAGAATGTGATAATGGGCAGATAAAATAGGCTTTCCTCTGCTAAGATGAAGGGTAAATTTCCTGATTGTTGGGGAAGTAAGAATTGCTTTAAGAGGTTGGCATATAAGGAATTGGCTATTTTCAGTGATATGAAAGGAGGGTGAGGTGAGAGAGTATAGGGTGTGCATTTTACTTCTCTTTTCCCATTAGCGAGGAAAATAGTGGAATGAGCAAACTTTCAGTAAAATGTCCCTATGGGGAAGTCTGACTCTGAATGGGAAATGTGACACCCGGAGAGAGAAGAGAATCCCTTTCTGATGACTCTAGGGTCGGCACCTAGCAAGTACCTAAGATGTCTCAGAAATGGTTGTTAGAAATGAAAGAGAAATGGGGATATTTGGGTGAGCAGGAAGCCAAGGCAGCAGAGTTGTACTCTCATCAGGGGAAAGACGTGCGTGAGACTGGACGTTTTCTGAGACAGACAGTCACTGTGAAAAAAGTGTCTACATTGGGGAAAAAAATCAGATTTAGGTTGAGAGTATCACTTTGCAAATCTTTTGACTATGTAAGCTAATTTAATGTTTTGATAAGAATAGAGACATAAATTAATTAAAGTTCCTTAAAGTAATTCCTTTTATCTTTTCATATGCCCAACTCTATGAGAAGCAAATGAAAATCAATAAAAGAAATAAGTAAATGAATGAACAAAATTGATAAAGGGAAGACTATTTATTAAGAGGTGCAACCTGACTATCAATTCATGAAAAACAGGAAAAAACATGTTTTTAGTGCCAGAAACAGGACCTATGTCATTCTTTTCCCTTGCAGTGTTTCTGTCCCAAAGTGTTCTCCTTGTTTTTTTGAAAATGGCAGAGAAGAGAAGGGGGTTTACTCACTTTGATAGATAGATTGAGCGCTGTGAAGGACAGGCTGGTTTGCAAACTGCGGTGAGAGGAGGGGATGTACAGCCAAGGAGCGGGATTGAGGATGAGATTGGAGGGATGTGAACATTCCCACATATGGCAAGGGCGGTTCCTGGTAAAACCGCCTTCATTTCCAGCTCAGACGCTATCGCATAATAAGTATTCAATATGTGTTTGTTTCATAAATAAATGGGTGGATGGATGACGTAGGCAGCAATGCTTTGGGGAGTCTCAGAGTAAGGGGCCAGAGAAAGATTTGAAGATAATGATGAACAGTGGGAGGAAAGTCAGAGAGAAGAGAGGAGGAAAATGTGAAAACAGCTTAGTTAAAAAGAATATGAGTAGGACGCACAAAGGAGAAGACATTACTGGAAGTGGAATATAGGAATCTTTATACCAAGGGCAATATTTAACAGAAAGCATGTAAGTTCTACATGTATTTTCATTTCCTTTTTAGATGTTAATAAGTGAAACTGGGGAAAAATTATAGACCAAAGAGTGTCATTGAGGCAGAAATAAGATAGGCTTAAAAATTCTACTTTTAAAAAAATTGAGCTTTTCGGTTATTTAGATGCTTTCAAAGATTTCCTCAATGGCCTGATCTAAACTGCCCCAAAACTCCTTTCTTTGCCCCCGAGAGACTCTCATTCAAGTGAAGCCCAGGGGGTTCGTAGCACCCTGCTTCCAAGTCCTGTGTGGGCTGGGTCTCCCACTAGCCACAGACTCATTGTGATTTACGGCTGGAGTTCCTTCTGTCCACTGCCCATCTCCCATCTTTCCGCAGCCTAGACATTACAGTCTTGAGATCTGAAATCTCATCTATAATCTGCACTTTTTTCTTGCATGAGGAAAAAAAACCCCAGCGACATGGAAATGTGCAGATACTCTGTGTTAACTATTCCTGGATGTCACCCTGCAGCTCTAATTTCTGCTTTCTCCTCTGCATTCTGGGGAGCGCTGCTGGACTTGTCAGCACCTTGTCACTGCTTCCTGTTGCGTGGGCTACCATCGGACTCTGTGTTCTTAACAATTATCCATAAAAACCCCCACAAAATCCTTCACAATTAAAAGAAATATATATTAACAGGTAAAAAAAAAATTAAAAGAAAAGGAAGCTCCGTTATAAAATTTAGTTCCTGAAGCGGGTGCTGTTTGTAAAGGCTGCACAGTCTCGACTAACTGCAGCGCAGGCTCGTCTTTTTCAGGCCCGTGATGCTCTTTTGTTCAATGACAAGGATGTGGGGAGCCAAAGTGATTTAGCTAAATAATACACAAATGTCAAGAATACTTTCATGTCTTGTGTACACACTGGAATAAATCACTAGAATGGAATGTTTTGTTTTTCGTTTTAGGGGAATGGCCCCATAGTTTATGAGGAGCTTCGCTGACAAGAAGCGGCTGAGAAATATTATGAAAAATAACCTATTTCAATGGCTGAGGTTTTCGCTTGGGTTCAAAACAAGGAGGCCTGGAAAGGAAGGTGACAAGCTGAAATCAGTGAGGGATTAGGCTTGTCCTGGAATTCTTACGGGCAGGAGGGAGAAAAATAAGTCCAGAAAGAAGCAGAAATGAGGGAACTAGTTTCTCAGAATTCAAAGGTGAGCGGAAAGGAATTGGCAGCTGCCTGGAGCCGGCAGCCAGAGAGGCCATGGTGTCTACACACGTGACAGACGGGGAGACAACAGCAGCGCTCCCTGAGCAACTCGCCTGTCGGGTTTGCCAGGAGGCCAGATGCTGCTTCTGGAAGAGCTTCTTCCGAGGTTGGGCATCTGGGTTCGGTGCTTTCCGTTTACAGAGGAGAAAGAAGGCAGTCAAAGGCAGCACCATACTGTCTTCTAAGAAACATGCCGTTTCTAAGTGTGCATCTTTCCACACCTTCACACGCGCGCGCACACACACACACACACACACGTGTTAGTGAATGATGAACTTGTTTTTAAAAAGGACCCTTAAAAATGAAACTTTCCTGAGTGCTTTCTAGATGGAAAGCAATGTGTTATTTAGAGTCAGGGAGAGAAGAAGAGAGGACAGACACTAAAAAACCTCTTCTATAAATAGGAAGGTTGACTAAGAATTAGGATTAATTAGGAAATTTTAGGTAAAGGGCTGGGATTACCTCTGGCGTTCAATTAAAAAAAGAGAATTCAAGGGATTGGCTTGTGCCTCTATCACTGTGGGCTTGTCTTTCTCACCCTTTGTTTTACCATTCCTTCTGCCCTGGAAATGCACTCGAGTATTGGCATTGGCAAGAAAGCAGAGTGTGGTCTAGTGGACTGGAAATCAGGTGACTTGAGGTCTGGTTGATTTTTTTCCCCCTTCCACTTTGAAGTTTGCTGTGTCTCTGCTCCTTTACACAGGGGAACCAAACTTCTTTATACACTTGCAGTAGGCAAGCTTTTGTAATCAAGGTGATTTTTTTTCTTATCTGATGAGAAATCATTCAAGGTCGTATAAAGTTAATATTGGACCTCAAACAAATGATGCACAGGGAGGTTTGGGCTGGCCTGACAAGAGGTAGGAGCGATAGAAGTTCTTTAATTCACTAATAGGAATTATGACAGAAGATGTCAAAATGAATTTTCATATTCCAAGATCCATTACTAATCCCAGATAATCAAGAAATCAGGAGAACTGGCAATCTCACGATGTACTGTGGTAATTGCTCTAACAGGCTCCGAGAACTGGCAATCTTACCATGTGCTGCAGTAGTTGATCCACCAGACTCCACCCATCACTGGGGTGGTCACAGATTCCCTGACTAAGGCTTCCTCGGTCCAGACAGCCTCTTTTAGTGCTCATTCATTCTTGTGCTGCACCCTCTTAGTATTAAAAGCCTTTTTTTACAATGAGAAGAGTGTTCTTCTCATTATCATGATGAAAAGATGAATATCAGGTGAGGGGAGATAAATTTAAGAGGAATATCTTACTTACCAGTACCCTCAAGATGAACTATTCCCTAGTACTACTCTGAAATATATCAGATTTCTAAGATTCCAGGCTTAAGAAGTTGATCTTACCTGGAACCACTCACATTAGATTTGATTACCATCACCTTGTTCAAATGAAGTCTCATGACTCCATTTATTCAACACAGATTATTGAGTATCTACAGTATGTGGGACACTGTACAACAGCGGTTCTCAACCTGTGGTTTGCAACCCCTTTGTAACAATGAAAATACATCGTGGCATTAGGAAGGTTGAGAACCACTGCTGTACAAGGCTCTGGAGATACAGCTGGAATCAAGATGACACAAATTCCTGCCTTTTTGGATCCAGTGCTCTAATAGCAGAAGGATTTAGGTCAGTTCTTTATAATTTCCATTCTCACCAATATTTTCAGGATCTGAAAATGCTACAGAGTATCCTTTTTTCTTGCTGAATTATTATATTTATTTCTATGATTTTTCAAAAGCTGAAGAATGAAGGTAAAAATAGTAGCTTGTCATTGTTAGAAATTCTGCCCAATGTCTTGTAATCAGGTATCCTTTGTGGAATTAGTAGATTTAATCACATAATATAATTCCTCTTCTACTCTTGCGAAATTGTCTTTCTATCAATATGCATGCCATTCTCAGATGCCTTTCCTGGTATATCTTCCTCCGACCACCCTCTCAAGATTAGATCTCTGGGAATCTGTCCTTGACTCTCTTCTAGGTTCACACTGTCCCTGCGGTAACTCAAGACCTTACCCCAATACTATCTTTAAACTGACCATTCCAAAATTTATGCCTAGATCTCAATCAACTTTCCTGTATTCCTAACACCCTTTACTCGATTTTGCTAACAGATTATAACAATGACCCAATCACATCATGTCCCCTCAATTCCACCTTCTTTCATGCCTCCAATTCAGTCCTTTTCTTGTAGGTGATGTAAATTAAGTATATCACCATTCAGCTAGTTAATAACATGGGTGCCATCCTGGAATCCTCTCTCCTCTTAACCTCTTGCACATACTTGGTGGGCACATCCTGGTCAACCCACCTCCTCCACGCCTCTTGCATCTGCCCCGTCCTCTCGCCCATTGTCCCCTTCACCCCCTCAGCTGGGGCTCTCTGGTGTGAACTGTTATGAGCCTCTTCACTGTTTCACTGCTTCTGGGGGTGTCCTCCTCCCATCCTCCATCATATAAAACTGTGATCTTTATTAAGTACAAATCTCATCACTTTATTTCCCCACTTTAGACCCTTCAGTGATTTTCCTAATGTCTACCAAAAGTTTTGAACTCATTAGCAAAGCATATGATGTTCTTCATAATTTCACTTGTTTACAGCATTCGCGGCCCGTGCCCTGCCATTTCTCTTTCTGATTCCCGATTCTCTGACCATCTCCGAGGACGCCCCATTTCCTCATCACCCCACAGCTCTCCTTCATGCCCATGCACACAGTATTCTTTCTCTTTAAAGCAGGCCTGGTGTCTGACAACTGACATTTTTAAAGGTGGCCTGTTTCGTGTCTTCTGAGAGGCATTCTGTGATTTTTCCAAGCTAACCTTCAGCTCTCACTTAGTCCTCTCATAGCATCTTGTGATGTTTCACCACGTTTTCTCCAAGTGTATACTAACTTATCTACCTTAGGAGACTATAAGATATGTAATGGTAGGAATTCTTTTCCTATCTCCACCATTGGTGTTTTTTCTGTAAGGGGGCAGATAATAAATATTTTTTGCTTCATAAAACTTGTTGTGGCTATTTAATTCTTGCTATAGGAGACACAAAAACAAATAAGAAAAAAAATAGGTGTGTGTGTTCCAATAAAACTATATTGTCAAAACCAGGAGGCAGGTTAGATGTAACCTATGGGCCATAATTTTCCCTTCCCTGATTTTGTTTAGGCCTAGGAATACAGCAGACACTTGTTTAAGACTTACTGAGAGAATTAGTGGGTAGGATTTTACATTAACGAACATGTTCACAACAGTAAATTTGACCTATTTCACACATGAACAAAAGGAAGGGCTAGAAACATTAAAAGATTTTCTCAATCTTGCACAGTTTCTAAGGGTTGAGATGCAAGTCTATGTCTTATAGTTCCAAATTCTTTCCATTAGGTCAAAGGTCAAAATTCACAGTGGAGAAGTGTGAGACAACTTAAAAATTTACCTTGTAGGCAAATTGGATTTCATGAGGTGGACCCTTACTAGTAAGAGTGAAGGCAGAGATAGATGGGACAGTAGCCACTTTAAGTTTTGTTGTTTCCTATTATTCAGTGGAAAATGTTACCATTTAACTGTGAAATCTAAAGATCTAAACAGTAATGATTTCACTGCCGTCTTAAAACCTTATCTTCCAGAGCCTTCCTCTAGAACAAGGATACACCATTGGAAGGATCACTGAACCCTAGTCCCCAGCTCACAAACCTTATAAATCCTGTGCCAAGATGTCTCCTAAGTAGATGACATTTTAATGATTACTATGGGGAGTTGGGAACTATTGCTTCACCCTCGCAATCAGAGTAATTAATTTTCTTAACTACCAAGCCAAATTCTGCCACGGGAGTCCAGTTGAGAAATTTCAGACCCATAGGAAGTATATTAGCTCTTCAAAGTGATTAGGGTGCCATTTTAAATATACAAGCATAGAAGCTATTAAGCTTCTGGCTTATATTCTGAACAACTTGTAACCCCTGTCCCTCAGGAGGAGAGAGGGAAGAAGGAAGAGAAAAAAGAGAGAGTAAAAGAAAATAATAATTTGCACAGGTTCCTCATTTTCCAGTAAAAATACCCAGGGCCTGCAAGTCTTTGGATATCAGGTATTGTGGTTGGGTGAAAGACCAAAGCGTACAGAAAAAGAATGGAGTGCCAGGGACAGCACAGAAAAACATATCCTGCTCCAAAGCACAGCAGAGCTGAACATTCAGAGGCCTAGATGGGGAGGCAATGTCATCAAACATTGGCCTGGGTGATCAGAGAGAACATTCCTTAACCACATCTGATGTTTCCCCCCCAAATATCAGAAAAGCCCACAATGCCTTTTTAAAGACCGGGTGGACGAATTATTTCCTCACCATTGTTTCCTCAGAGAAACCTTTTATTTCTAGGTCATCATCATTTAAGTTGCCTCTGACATGCTTTTGTAGAATATTTTATTTAACATCCATGAAGACCACAGTTATAGAAGCTTTAAATATCGGGTTACTTCCACAAAATAGCCATAGCTCAACAGTTTCTCCTTTCAACGAGGCATTCAACTGGCATGCTTCCATGAGATTTGTCTACTCAGCCATATCATTTTTTCACCTTGGAATTCTATGAACAGCTGGACAATTTTCTTAGAGTCAATGCAAAAAGGAAGATTTTCGCTCTCTTTTCAACCTGTTTTACAAAGTGCAAGTCTCCTACAAGAATATTTATTGGCACCTAAGATCTACAGCAGATATACACCTCCAAGGCTATTTTCAAAATTTAATGAATGGCATTATTTCATAAGTCATTAAAAGTCACTCATTTCTAATTTGACTTTCTCAGAGAAACATTTACATGTAGGAACATATACATGAATGTGGTTTTGTGTCTTTTCTTCCCTTAAAAATTTGAAATTGTTTTGACTTCCAAAATGCATGCCACAAAGTAAATCTGGCTAACTAGTTTAATTTAGCTCTGTAGAAATACTTGAATTTTTATTTTCTAAATTTTCGGCAATTATCATGTATTATAAAGATAATCTTAGAAATCAAAATGTGGAAAAGGACTTCAGCAATATCTAGAATACTTCACTAATAGTAATGGCAATAAAAATTCCAGTACTTCAAAAGGGCAGCACCAGGTCTATGTGGTTATGTAGTTGATAGGATTCTAGGAGTGTTTATACTGGTCACTGAGTTATAGGGTAAAGCCCTACCATCTTCAAAATATCTCACCTCCCAGGCTTTCACAAAGCCAGGTTCTGTTCTGCTTGGCAGGAAATTCTCACCATGATAAGTTAGAGAACGCAGCCAAAGAACTGTCCCTAGGAAACCGCTGTATCAGGGGAGGTTCTTGATAAGAAGCACAGGAAGACACGCCTGCTTATCTCCAATCTCCTCACGTCTGCCCCAGAGTCAGGCAGACCAGATGATCATCTCAGCAAGCCATCACGGGGAAGGCGAAGACTTGGAACTGAGCCCGTGGGAGATGCAGCCAGGTAAAGAGGAAGTTAGTGACAGAAAAGAGTTTGGACTGAGCACAAGGATGGGGGGTCACATGGGTTGCCACCCAATGAGGCTGTTTATACAGGCCTGTTTATACAGGCCTCATTGGGTGGCAACCCACATGACTTTGGAACTCTGGGAAACTGAGTTATGCTATTAAGGAAACTCAAGTTTTGAAAAAAGGTTCTGGGGTTGGATAAAGAGTTTTCCGGAAGACAGGACATATGGCGGTAATTTATCCCATATTATCTCAGCAATTCTTCCTATACTTATTTCATTGAAAATTATTTTATATTTTCCTCATTATAAAAATAATACCTGTTGATGAATAATGTTTATTGGTACCTATGAAGTACAAGGTACTGTGCAATAATCTTTAGAAGCATTTTTAATAAACTCCTCATGACAAGAAAATGTTCAATTATAATTTCCCTTTTGCAGATGAAAAAATGGAAGCTTAATCTCTTGAGCCCAAGAGTTTGAGGTTGCTGTGAGCTATGATGCCATGGCACTTTGCCAAGGCTGACAAGTGAGACTGTCTCTCAGAAAAAAAAGAAAGAAAAAGATGGAAGCTGAGAATTGAGAGACTTGGTCAAGTTTACACCTCCAGTAAGTTGCACAGCAAAGACTCACATTCAAGTCTGCCTCACCTCAAAGCCAGTTTTCTTTGTTCCCTTAACTTTGATGTCTCTTTATATACCATCGTTAGGAGAGAAAAAGAAATGCATGAAAAAACCCTCATAATCTAATACTTCAAAGAAAAAAATATAGCACTTCAGTAAATATTTTTATAATCTTTCCTATATGTACAACTTTTTCCCTACATAGTTATAATTATACTCTCTTTGAGTGTGTACAATATAGTATCTGTAATTTTATTTAACCTCACACAAGCATTTCCCCAAGCATTTTAAAGCAAAAAAAAAAAAAAAAGCCACTAACTCCGTTTTATAAGCGGATAGGATTTACCATGTTCTTCCACTGATGTTATTTCCAAGTTTCCACCATTGCACCAGTGCTGTCATAAACAGTTTCATCTGCATAAACTTTTCCCCTTTATATGACTAGTTCAAAGGGTATAAAAATTTGTAAGGTCTTTATTCTTAAAATATGTTTCATATATGGTTTTCCCAATATGATGGCTGGTACAACCCAACCAGCAGCAAATAGAGGGCTTGATTCAAAACACACTTGTCAGGGATTCACCCTGTTTTATTTGTTTTCTATACCTCATCTTCCTCTTTCTCCCATCTGCTTTTACAAAATAAAGAAAAGGGCAGTGTTCTAAACAATATCTCCTTTTGCTGTTTTTATTGCTGTCGGGGGGACTGTTTTCACAATTACCCATCATTGAAATATCAGACTTATCTCTACAGCTTACTGGATATGGGGGATAAAGGAATAAAAGAAATAAAAATTGTGTGAATTTTTTTTTGGAAAATCCCGAAATTTGAACTATTTCTTTCCATTGAATGTCCATCACTCCCTCCCCCTCGGGGCCTCTTGGATTCTCCTGTCCTCCTATCTCTTTCACACTATGACCTGTTGCCAGATGACTCTTTCATAAACACTGAGGACATCATGCAATTTTCTGGTACATAAAGTTTTAGTGGTTCCCTATTTCTTACTTAACTCCTTTGACTGGCTCTCAACCTCCAGCTACTACCCATCAGCAAGTAGACCATCTTTCTAGGTCCTCCTTCCCATTAAGTTCATCTTCACCCTGTCTCCCTGACTTTCCAAAGAAGCAGGGGACAGGAAAATGCATTTGACTCTTACATTTAACAGAGACGGTCTTGCCATTTATACGATGAGTCAGAAGGTACCACAGGAGCTTCCTACCACTGTAATATAAATTTGTGAATGTGCCACTAACAAAGATTTCTGGTTGATAGCAATTTGAGATGATAGCTTATTCTGAATACCTGGTCTCCAGCTAGAATAGCAGAAGCATAGAACTTGACCTTGACTTTGACTAAGAGTGAAGACTCTAGACTTTGTTCAGCCCATGAGGCCACTGTGAAATCTTATGCTTAATATAATCGCAATCCTTTAAAAATTCTGGCTTTTGTGCACTGGACTTCCATCCACCCTCTAGTCCACTGTACTGTGTTAAGCTTTCTCAGTTGTTAGCTGCTCTGCTTTGAGAGAGTGTTTAACTCAGAGCTCTGCAAAGATGGAGTGCTATTCTGCTGACTGTACAGTACGTAGGTCAAGTGGAATTTTTGGCACTTCATTACATCCCCTGACCCTCACTAACAAACTTCAAAATATATATATTTGCGACAATTTGGAATAAACACTACATATAAGTGTTGACGGTAGATTTTCTGAAGAACTACCAAATGCATCAAGACTAAGGAAAACATTCTAATGATTCTTTCAAACATGAATGTATTTAAATTCTGTTAAACAATCTTCTTATTTAGTCTTCTCAGGCTTTGATGACATGCCACGATTGGCTGTTTATCAAAAACTTAGCAAAAAACGCTTAACAAGATATAATCGTGTGCACACACTTGTGCATAATTAAACCCCGTTTATAAATTGGTGCAGGGTGAAATATGGTCACACCACCCAAGAAAGGATTGTGGCTGACAAATAACACTTTTTCTTTCCATCTATAAATGACAAATCTTAAAATGTGAATGCTGTGAAGTGATATAAGAATCTGATCTTAAATCTTCATTTAAAGCATCTATTTCCATCTGTACTGAACTAAATGAAAGTTTTTGCAAAATTAGGAAATTAACTTAGATATTAGAAACACAATCAGGCATTAATTCTTAAAACTGGGATTATGTGGCATAGACTAAGAGGATCTTTATCTTTTGAAGGTTTTTAACCAGAGAGATTCTCTTCTGTGTGTTTTATATTTTTCCAAAGGAGGATTTAGCTGACTCTTAGTTTCTTCATTTTATAGCTGTTCTTTCAGTTAGAGAGAAAAAAAAAGGGAATAATTGAGGCTGAGTAATGGATATTTCTCAAGAACGTCAAGACTAGGTATTGCATAGCATTAAAGGGTATGCTTTTCCATTTGTTTTATGACTTTGTCTAGTTAAAGTTATTGAGATAAGCACTCCAGTATTTATTTGTAACTCTAAACCCCTTTCATGGTGTGTCTCGATCCTAAGGGAAAAGAATTAACATTTGAGGAATGCTTACCTTGTGCCAGGCATTTTATACGCATTATCTCATTTAATTCTCATAGCCACAAGATATGGTTGATATCATTTAATCCACTATTACTTGCCTAAGATCATAACAGGAGTAAAATATACAGGATGGATTTGACTCTAGGCCTCTCTTTCTGTTTCTTTAAAGCCCAAGATCCTTCCACGAAACCACGCTGGGTTTCCCACTGAAGCCAGCATGTGCAAGTGACAAGAAGGAATATTTTGGTAATAAGAGATGTTCGGAATTTTTTGAAATAAAGTTCCCCCTGAGTGTTAAATAAGAGAGATGATGAATTGGATTAAAACACATTTCCTAATGCAATGATTGGTTTAACAAGTTATGGACTATCCATACCACAGAATGCTAGGCCATCATTAGCAATATTAAGACTCATGGAAAGGCTATCCATGGGTTGCAAAATATGTGCAGAAGAATCCATCGAGTCTGATGTTCTTTAACAGAAGAAACAGCCATATGCACCTGCTTGCATGGGCTTAGAAATAGATCAGAAAGGATACATACAAAAATGTTAGTTACTTTTGCTCTGCAGGCTAAGAGTGACTAGTAGGTAAATTTCAGTTTTTAATGGATTTGTTGTATCTCTGTTGCTTTCTTTGCGTGCACTTACATGTATTATGTTCACAATTAAAATCATATGATGGATTAGTTGAGCAATTTATGGCAATGACTCATCCCAAGTAATGGGAGAGATCATTAAGGTGATTTAATCTCACAAAAGCAAAACTGCCCAATCTATTTGAAACTCTATCAGGCTTCAATATTACTATGCATATCAGTGTGGAGTGAAAGCTAAAACCTCACCACTTGTACTGTACTTTGCCTTATCTAAAAAAGGTGTTCACAAAAGGCAAATGAGTAACAGTCATTTCAAACTTAACGTGTCCAAAATGGAGCTCTCGAATGTGCTTTTCCGGTACAACCAGTTTCCCTCCAGCTTTACCCATCTCTGCTTGTGGCCCGATCATTTCCAGTTGCCCAAGTGAAAACCAAAGAAGCCCCCTTGATTTCTCCTCTCCTCTCCAGACTATGTCCCAAACAGCAGTGAATCCAAGCTGTTTCACTTCCACAGTGTCTCACTCATTTCTCTCTGGGGGTCCACTCAAGCCACCAATATCTCCTGTCTGGACTATGAAGGCCTCTGTGTCTTCACATTTGTAATTCATTCTCCAGTCAGCAGCCCGAGCAATATTTTATAGTCCTTCAGTTTAGCACTCTCCAGTGGTTCTCCCGTGTTTAGGATGGGGTCTAAGCCTCTCACTGTGGCCTACAAGAACCTACGTGATTGGATGCTGGACTCATGTCTGGGCCCTCAGCTGCCCACTCTATTCCCACCCGTCACAGTAGTCCCTAGTGGACCTGGCCTGCTTTCTGCTTTTCAAATGCCGCAAGTTCTTAGGGTCCTCATGGAATTAATTCTCTTCTCTTAGCTGTCTACTAAGCTAAGACAGCACCTTATCAACGTGAACCAAGTTTCACAGGTGGGGAACATGGACTTCAGAAAGTTTAAGTAACTCATCTGTGGTCATAGCACTTGGTACATGATAGGGCATGACATTTTGAACTCATGTCTGAAATCACTTCATGCTCTTTCAATTACATTAGATAACAGAGTCAAGAAGGCCGATCCCTGGTCCCCAGTGATGGTTCTAACAATCAGCAAATGTCTACTTGTTGAAAAGGCCAAGAAGACTAAGTTCTTTCAGAAGTTCCTTTTGTGAGTTCTCCTTCCTATCTCTACCACATTCTCCAGTAGCTGCAAGAAGAGTTAAGTCAACTGGGGGAGGTAGAAAATATAAAATGGGTAGATTTGGAAACTCCTCTCTTAGAGAAGTAAAATTAAATGCTGCTCATTTAGGAAATTACTATAATATGATACACTCAGAAACCCTCATAACTTACTTAGTTAGATGTCCAAAGAGAACTTTCATGGTGTCACGATTTGGTGGAGGGAGTTTTTGTACAAGAGACTTTATGGTTTCAATCCTCGTGTTATTGTCTTGCTTTTCTGGAAAAAAAAATTAAAAAAGAAGGTTAGAAAAAACCCTAGATTTCATAGGTATAAAAGAGAATTAGAATTTTCTTAGAAGAATTTCAGACTAAGTCTTAGCAACTGAAAGTCCTAATCAGTGACCAAAGGAAATTCGTGTATTCAACCTGGTTATTATGAGTTAATTATGACTCTGAATTAGACCAGAGTAACTTGAAGGCAAAAACAGTGTGACCTTGATGTGATCTTCCTGTTAAGATCAGGTATTCTGTCAGTTTTCTTAAATTTCCTATTTTATAAGGTATGGCAGGGTGGATAATGGTCTTACAAAGCTATCCATGTCCCAATCAACAGAACATGTGACTATGCTTTTCCATAAGGGATTTTGCAGATGTGATTAAGTGAGAGATTTGAGGATAGCAAGGTTTTTCAGAATTATCCTGGTAGGCCCAGTGTAATCACTAAAATCCTTATCAGAGAGAAGCAGAGCAGGAAGTTGAGTCAGAGAGAGAAGGCAATGTGACAAAGGAAGCAGAGAAGAAAATATGTAATGATGGGCTATTTCTCAGAGGAATGATGACACCTCCAAAAGCCAGAAAAGACAAGGAAACAGAGCCTCCAGAAGTAACACAAGCCTACCAGCAACTTGATCTTTGTGCAATAAAACTGATATCAGACATCTAAAATCCAGGACTGTAAGACAAGTCTGTGCTGTTTTAAGGTACAGAGATGAATTACAGTTACAACTGTAGTAGGAAACTAAGAAAGACACACAATGGAATTTGATTAGAAATGTTTTATTGTATGTTTGATTTTGTGGAAGGGCAATGATTATTTTTTATTGCTTCTATGTCAGCCTTCGTGTTTAACATATTTTGGCTTGTTTTAAAATAAGACAATTAGGCTGGGTGTGGTGGCTCACACCTGTAATCCTAGCACTCTGGGAGGCTGAGGCGGGAGGATTGCTTGAGCCCAGTAGTTCCAGACTATCCTGAGCAAGAGCTAGCCCCTGTCTCTACTAGAAATAGAAAAAATGAGCTAGGTGTGGTGGTATATGCCTGTAGTCCCAGCTACTGAGGAGGCCGAGGCGGGAGGGTTGCTGGAGCCCAGAAGTTTGTGTTGCAGTGAGATATGATGAGACGGCATGCTAGCCTGGGCAACAGAATGAGACTCTTAGAAAAAGAACTCCTCCTCCCCACACACACGTAAAATAAGAGAATGTAAAACACAAAAATTGAAATAGCATAATACCTGCCCATGTACATTTCTTAAAATAGGAAGTTGTTCAAAACTGTTCAGAACATAGAATGCCTTCCCTTATTTTGTGTTTTGGTTTTTTTCTCCCCTTTATAGGCATGGTTGGCAGAATAAGAATTGAATCACTTAGTACACTAGTTACTAGCGAATTCATCTTTTCATAGTATTAACCAGGACCTTCCCATCTAGATACATAATTATTTATGGAATTTGAACACTTTATGTACACTGATTTAGGTATCTTTCCTTTCTATACTTTTCACTTTTAGCACATAGTCTCTGATGATTCTAAAGAGGTCATAGGTGGAAAAGGTAATATTCACGAGAATAATTTATAAGGCGGACACCCACTACACATCCATTCTCTTCTTCCGTAGCAAGCCCATCTCACTGCTGACAGGGGAAAGGGCCTGTTGTCCAGCTGCCTAGGCAGCTGGAGTGACCATGTGACCAACTCTTGCCAATGAGACTGAAGCCACAGAGTTGTAGGAGCCTTCTGAGAGGCCCTGTATGAGCTGACTTAACTCTTTGGCCTTTTAAAACCTTTTTTCCGTTCTACCTCTTTGAATGTAGATGGAATGGCTGTATTAGGGAATGTTCTTAACAAAACAAAGCCCTGCCTCTGTCGAGCAGTCAGACCAATCCTGTGGGCTTCTTTGACATAGAAAATAAGGCCTGGCATATTGAAGCTTTTTGGGATGGATCTCTGATGCTAAGACCAAACACAGCTCCTAATAAGATGTACTTTCAAAAGCCCAATTCATGATCTTTTGTCAGTAGGTATATAAACTTTATATAGTAAGGTAAGAAAGAGTTAGCTTACAAACTGGCAGTTTCTTTAATACATTGTTACAAAAGATACTTTTTATAAGGAATTATAGGAAAATATCCTGCAGAAGATGGTATTTGGCTAAAGTGGGGTGGGGGCAGTCTTCCTAGTAGAATTCTGCTTGGAAGCTTTTCTTTTTCCTCCTAAAACCACAAAGGCCTATAAATAATGCCTCCCACAGTCAAAGCTTTCAAAATTGCAGTTATTCTTAGAAGAGTTCCAACATAATATGGCTTAGACAACTGCAAATGAAAGAAACAAAGTGGGGGGAGAGAGAAGAGAAAGAAAGAAAGTTGCAACATCATAGTCTATGCCAGACCTAATCTTTTCTGCCAAGGAGTACAAAGTCCCCTTGTAGCTTAAGGGTGGCAAGAAGATGTAATGCTTCACACGACCAGCTGGGGCCTATAAAACACCATAAACTCAGAAAAAAAGGTAGAACAAGTTAGAAAAGGTGAGAGTCAAATTGGTATAGTGTGCCCAGGACAGAGCTGTTAGAGATGCTTGAATGCCTTGCATCTAACCATCTGAAGCTAATACCACATAACAATGATTATATAATACACATACACACACATATACATATAAACACACACACACACACACACACACACACATATATATAAACATGCACTTGCGCACACACATATTCAAGTAGCTGATACATTCTGCATAGATTGGGATCTGGTGAAATATTTGGTTCAAGCAACAAAAATGATTTGGGAAGGGGAGGAGAAGAGACCTTAGTAATTTCACTGAAGTCTCTGACTATAGTCATAATCAGGTCAATGTCACAATCTCCACAAAAGGGTAAGTTAACACTGAGGGCCATAGAAGTGGCAGCCGCAAATTAAACTTGATGGACAATAAGTGGAGAGTTGTCTTAATGGCTGCATCCAGCAAACCTTAGTTTTAGGGAACCTATGATCCAGTCAGGGTGGGTTTAGAAAAGCTTCAGCATTGCTTAATTGGAGTACTTGAATTTACAAGGTCATTGACATGGTGCTTGAGCAGGAATTAAAACATTACCAAGTTTGTTAAGTCACCAGTAAAAGAATTATTAGTTTTCTTAGACAGAGACTGTTCTCTCTCTCCTGTGTTCCACTGCACTTGGAATATTCTATTTACACAACAGTTGGTATTTCCACTGCTTGAATGCCTGTCAGTTCTCCCCCATCCCAATAAATGGGGAATTTTCCTATAAAGCTAGGCAGCTTTTATATGGGCATGTAGTGGGTTAAATGAATAAAGAATTAGTGAATTAATGAAAGACATCAACGTGGATTGGACTAGATGAACCTTGGTTTGAATTCTGCAACAGCTTTTTATTAGCTGTGTGGTCTTGGACAAGTTTCTTACTCTCTTTGAATAATATCTAAAAGGATAGTTTTATGGAATAAACAAGATAGTATGTAATGTACCAAGCACAATTACTAGTAAAACTAAGTACTCTATAAATGTTCACCCTTTCCCCCCTCACCTTTACTGCGGTCCGTGCTGGGTCTGGTTCACCTTTTATTTCCAGAAATTAGCATACTATCTGGTTGCAGTGACATTCAGATTGTGGTTGCTAATTCTTGAACTGAGTTGGTGCCAGTTGGTGAAAATACAATTGCTATGGTAGCCTGGCACTGCCCAACATCCTGAATACTTTGTGATAGGCTGAGATATAGATGATCTGATTGGTGGGCAGCCCAGTTATGTATGAATATCCTCATAAAAGTATATGACGTTTTCAAGTAGGCCTATAAGAAACATTCTGCATGAAAATTATTTTACAGAAATATTTTTCTCTTTTTCTCCTTCACACAAACTTAGAATCAGACAATGGGACATTGGCATATGCGGATTTGTGGCTGAGATATGCTTATGCTCTAGAGGAGAAACTGCATGATGGCATAGAGAGGGCTGAAATATTGCGAAGGAGGAATAATTTATTTTTCTTACTACATAATCAGCACAAAATCATTAGAAAAGGTTATAGGAAAGCAGTGTTTTCCCATTCAAATCAATACCACACCCACTCTTCCATAGCTTGTAAAATCAGGAAATAACACAAACACTTCTAAGTGGGGGAGCATCTAAAAATACAATTGGATACATTAAAATCGAAATGACACCTTTTCAGATCTGGTTTATTGATGTGTCATATTAGGAATTAGAATCAGCATACATAATACAGGAGTGGTTAATGAGCTAAGATTCATACACAGCTTACTAAAGACGTGTCAACTGTCTTCAATTGATTCAGTGAGCATCTGAAAGACAGCATTTTCTATTAATATTTTTCCTTCAGCATATGGTTTCTCATTATTGTGAAGCATTGAAAGTTCTGAGAAGACTTTGGAGATCTCTAACTTTTTACATTATGACTGGGGAGGAGGTGGCTGGGAAGGAACTTTTTCTACATGGAGGATTAGAGAATCTCTTAGGTAAATTGTACACTAAGAAACTCACACAAAACCTTCCAAAAAAATGACTCCCTATTCTTAACCTTTTCTGTCACATTTGTGCCTACTCTTACTCCACTATAATTTATTTTTCTATCTATTCTGTGCTCTTTATTATCTTTGTTTTATTTCCTCACCTATGTCCTTTGGTTTCTAAGCTGTGAACCCATAACTGCTAATGAAATTTTCCTATAGTGGCTCATTTTCTCCGTCCAACAGTGATTCCAAATTGTTTCTTACTCACATCACTCTTCACCCACCTGCCCTGTCTTCTCTAACTCACCAAACTCATTCATTGCTGCAAGTGAGCTTCTTCAAGTACTTTGACATTAGCAAGAGCAGTAACATCTACACAATGTAAAATAGCCCTTCGTGTATAATAAGAATGTGGCTTTAGAGTTTTCCCCCATTCATGGTGTTGAGGGCACATTTTTTTTCAAAATGTGTTTCATGATAGTTACATTTGCATTTACTGCATGAAATGTTGTTACTAAAACAAGCACATTTACAACCCGAATGCCTTTTAGAAAAAAGCTAAGATAAAGTTATATCCACAATGGAAAGAGTTCTGCACAGTGAAGAACCTAGGACTTGATTAGCTGGATACTTTTCTGGCCTTATCATCCATCCCCTTATTATTCTTAAGTTATTTATAGCTACATGTTAAATCACATTTCAGAACAAATTCTTCTCTTGTTATATAGGTTCACCCAGAGGAAGAAAAGATCAGATTCTCCCAGTAGCCAATGTACAGGGAGTACTATTCATCCCATTTGTCTGCAAGTTTTAAAGGACAACTGTATCCCTTTGTTTTAAGGAGGTTAGCAGTTTCCCAGTGGTTCTGCTTCTGGAAGTCACTCTGAAATGTTTAATGCATGCTGTATCAAAAACATGGTAGCCACTATATGTCAGGGCTATATTTGGAAGAAAGTGCTTCTCCAGTTTCTAGTCAAATTGTACTTCTTGGGTCATGGCCATTTCTGAATTTACTTAGAGGATGCCCTTGTGTAGGAGAGAAATGAGTGTCTTCAGAGGACATTTTATTTGTTTCAGCCTGCCCTACGACTGTATGCAAATCCTTGAGGATACCCTTTTTAATGATAAAACATGAGTTGCGGGTTGAGGAGTCATCCAAAAGATGACAATAACTACACGATAAATGTTTTTAAATAGCTTATAGTTACTTTAGGAAGAGACAGAAGCTTCAGGGACAGATTTGAACCTCACAAATAAATACAAATATTCACATATTTCAAACTCATGTTGTAAACAAGACAAGTGGTATATTATAGAGGAGTCTGAAAGAAGAAATGGGTTAGAATTTTTGTTCTGCTCCATGATTCTGGGCAAGAAGCATGAACTCTTGATGCTTCCACTTCTCTGCTTAAAAGTACAGAAAAATTATGCATGTCTCATTTTTTTGCAGCATTAAATGTTTTAATGCATGTAAGTGCACATATAGTAAATGATCATTAACTGTGAGCACCCTTGTCTTCAAAATCTTCCTTTTTTTCACTTGTCCTATTAGCTCTAATTAGCATGACTACTAATAGCTTAAGGTTGTTTCTGAATCCATGTGAAGCCCTAAATTTTACTTTCTACTACGCTTTTGTAACAATAGGAACAGGACCCAGTATGTGTTAGCTCTGTAAATACATAGAATGGTGTCAATTATCAAACAGTGGTTATCATTAATAAGTAGATATACTATATAACAAATAGCATTGAATCATAAATAAGGAATAACCATGACCACAAGGCTAACCTGTAGATGACAATTTGCAATTTTTGAAGAATCTGTGTTCCCCTCTAAAAAATCCAGAAAAGCCATATTTTGTTTAATTGGAAGGAAGCCACATTCTCAAAGTCTGCAGATAGCTGGTTAATTTGGCTTTAGATGTTGATCAACTATGTCAGAACAGTTCAACTTGAGAAGACAGATGGTTACTAGCAGGTTAGACCCAGGAGGAAGTGGAATCTACATGACCCGGATGTGACTCCTTCCTTTCTCTGGTGAGGCTCACCTGACAATTAAGACCTGATCTCCCCATCTTTACAACAGATTTTTGTGTACTCATAGTTTCTCCTCCCAGCAAATATTAATGTTTGTTTGAATAATCCAGCCCTTTTAGGAAAAATTTAAAAAATGGGAACTCTCCATAGATAATCAATGTCAGTATCACAAAATATGCTGGCCAGTTTATTGGCACGAGCCCACAACTCCCTCAAATGAGGAAACCTTCAGCTCACTGGAGATGTTAGCACTTTTTTCAAAGGGCAGTTCTACTCTTGGTGCAGGAGGAACTAGGCCACCCAGAGCGTGCTGGCAGAAGCATTGCTAAGAGCAGTCTTGTTAAGTGTTGCCTCTATTTCCTCCACTTCTACTTCTACTCTTGGTAATGAACAAATATAAAATTATTAAAACTGAAATATTTATTTCATAAATAATTTATGGATAATTAAACATATTTATTAAGGCTTATGTCCTACATACACAAAGTTTGTTGGTATGTTGTTATTGTATCATGCAGAGGGGCAGATAAAATATAAAATATGTCATAATACATAGTATATATTTAAATATAGGCATTACATAGTACAGGTATCTTTCTTTTGACTAAGGGATCATCTTTGATTATTTAAGCCAAAAAGCTTCTGAGATATTAGCTCATAATTTCCTCCCCCCTCAAAATTCTAAGTAATTTAGAATTGAAATTGATACAGACAAATGAGTGTAAAACTCTGTTTAATGAATTTCTGAGTGTCTTCAAAATTATTACACTTAGTTTCTTCATACATTCAAAAATACATTCAGGAAAGTAGTGATAATCTGTCCTTTTCCTAGTACCTATATCTGTGTCACTCTGTCTGTGACTTCTGATATGTTGCTCTCACATTAGGGGCAGGTTTGGAAAACATATTCACATTTTAGGCTCTAAGTTCTTTTAATAAAGGCTATTGATTGCTATGGTGCAGGTGATTTTAGAATGTTAACATTCCCTAAAATTCACTACCCTGAAATTGGCTCCAACACCAAACTTCCCCCTCACCCCAGTTTTGCAGCAATGCTCCTATTTGTCTGAACTGAAGAACAAGGCAGTGGCTGACACTCCAGCAGCAATCTTCACAGGAAAAGCATGCTCCTATTGTCCTCCCTAGAATTTCTTGTTCTTCAAAGTAATTTTAAAGGTGTCATGGTGGCCAAGTACATTTCTGTAACTTACAAATGACACTAATTCATCTTTAGGTGATAGTCTTTGCCGAGAAAATAAAGCTCACTGGTTTACTTCTTTGAAATTCAATTCTGCCATGAAAATTTTCTTGATACTATGTTTATGCATTTATATCTGGTTCAGAAGCTTTTTTTTTTTTTAAAAAAAAAGACCATTTTGAGTCATTTAACATCTTTCTTATTGTAAACCAGTAATTCATTTCAAATACTCAAGTAGCTATTTATATTAAGCTTTATCTTTGTACATTTTCATAAGGCTGGAAATGTTATGAATACTTTTCAAGGTTTGAAGATTTTAATGTAAGTGTCTAATGTTCTGACTCTTTCCATTAGTAAACAAATGAAATTTATAGGATAATAAAAAAATCTCACTTGAAAACAACTAAGATCTATATCACAATTACGAAAAATGTTAACTAAGAAAAACTTTCCCTTGTCTTTTGGGTTGAAATCTATTTTTTAAAAAGAAAGCATATTAAACTTTATCTATAACTATTCATTTTGAACAAAATATCCTCTGAAGAGGATAGGAGATGTTAGTATGGTAGACTGCTTGCCTGGCCGGTTATTTGACAGGGCCACACAGCGATCCAAAGAACAAGAGAAAGTTATTAATTAAATAAGCATTAAAATCCTTTATGAAATGGGCAATAAAATAATTTTATGATTCAGCTTTTTTGTTTTTTTTTTTTTTAATAATTGTGAGACTATTGTAAAAGAAGAAAAACAGGCAACATGTGGTAGCTTTAGTCAGCATTTCTGAACTGGGAATGATAAACACCTCTGCCTGGCTCTGGCATTTATCAGGGCTGAGATATTATTACCACATAGAGTCACAGCATGGTTACTGTTATCATCGGGAAAAAGAGCCAGCTAATCTTAATGGTTTGTAAAGCCGTTACCTGCACTGGTCTGACATTTATCATGATCATTTTACCACATGGGTCCTACATAGCAAAGGTCTTTTATCTGGAAGGGACATCACTATGAATTATTATTTGCAGCTAGGTAGAAAATTGCATGTTGTAGATACCTTTTCTCATTATAAATCACATAGTCACATTTCACCATTTCCCCCAGAAAGCTGCTGAGCCTAGGTTTTTTGCCACGGTTTGCTTTCCTCTCTCCCACCCTTCTTTTTTATAGTTTCTTGATGATATTAGCCATTTTTCATTAACACCTTTAATATAATTTTTGAAGAAACACATACATGGCAGGTGTACATACAGACACACTTTCACTGTATTTAGGGGACTTTCCCTATCAATTCTGTAAAAGGACTCTAGAAATTAAAATTGATAAATTATCTACTTTTAAAAAAATGGTTATTCTCTCTTTTGACTTAATGGCCAGACTTTTCTTCATTCTTGACCTTGCCTATAGAATGTTTACCAGTAGATCAGACAACATGTCTTATGCACGTTTTGAAATCCTCAAAACAATTATTGCCATTTTTTGCCTGACATCTTTAGCTTGGAAATGTGTTCTCCTGAGGAGTATACTAGCTTTATTTTGTTAGATGGTTAAGTTTTTTCAGACTCTGTTTCAGGAAGTTACAATGGATGAGAAGCTTCCTCCAACATTTTTGTTGGAAAAGATGCTTAGATTCTATCCCTAACTATCAATGTCCTAAAGACATACACTAATACATAGTGTATTAGAAATGAGGATATTAAAGGTCTAATGCTTTCAAACTGTGGGGCCAAATCAGTGAAGTAAAATGTGTTAATTTGACAATGGAAAATTACAGTTTACCACGGAGAAGAAATCCTCTCTTTTAAAAAGATTGAGACAACTAATCTTCTGAAAGAGATATTTGTATATTTTTTTCTTTCTCAAGTGTTCCATTAGGAATAAACAAGCCAGAAATTCTATACTTTTGTAACGAAAAGGGAGGAAAATTCTTTGCCATTTTTGCATTTAGAAAGAAATGCACAAGAAAAATGTGACAATTTAAGCAAATCAAGATTGTTTCAAATGGATCACAAACGGGACTTTGTGGGATATTTTATACTAGCATGTGAAGCAAACAGTAAATTTGAAAGGAGAATTTTCTCAATGGTCTAGTTCTGGTGTGTTTTCCCATTTCTTTGTGTCTCTAAAAGAGGTTTGGATGTGGTGTTTAATATTGCTTCGACTCTTTTGCAAATGAGTTCTGGAAAAATATTCGCACATGAAGGAATGCTGATGTGCTGTGTTGCTCACAGCAGCTGGGGGGATATGAACGAAGAAACCAGATTCCTGAATCTGGATTTAGCAACAATAAACACCCATAATTCCATTTAAAAAAATCTATCATTTTAAATGTCTATGGGTATCAACAGTAGGTCTCTCTCCCTCTAAAGAAGTCTAATATTTTCACTAAATTACTACAATCTTGAAAGAAAAAACCCTTTAACCTGAGGTGCAGTATTTTGCAGTGGTGTGCATTAGTTACTCTGCCTTCCTTGTTGCCTTTGATTCTGTGTTATTTTTTCTATTATTACAAATTTCTTCCAAAGGACACAATTTCAGAGACTAGTGAAGTATGCTTGCATAAATTTGGAGGCTAAACGAAGGAGGGTCATTTGTGAAGTTAACCTGTAATTTTATTACTCAAAAGGAGTTGTGCACAATTTGGTTCAAACTTCCAAAATTTCCTTTTAAAATGGTAGCCTAATATTCCAACATACTGTGCTTCACCAATCAAATGAAGGGCTACACTGATTTAAAACAAACAGAAACAAACAAGCCCTTTGATTCTTTTTTATTTTAGTATGATTCTTTTGTTCTAGTTAAACACCATCTTGCCATTATTGCCCCCCAAATACTGTAACCTGGGAGCATTTACAATAATTAGTGAGGAGTTTTGCCGCTTGGATTTTTTTCTTTGCAGGGGAACTGGGTGAATTGTTGAGTACTAATGAAAGTCGGAGACTTCTAGTGGTTGAGCCAGGCACAGCGCCGGCAGACGCTTTAAGCTTCCCACTGTGCTGCAGTGCAAGCTTCCCCGCTGTTATGTTTACCATAGTTTTAATGTCTGTGAAAAAATTCCTGATGCAACCAAATTATGTTATGCCCTTTTGTTTATCTAACTCTCCCCTGTCTGCCTTTCCCCTCCCTCAGTTTAGCAGATTGCTTCTGCCTCTATTACAGAAACCTCCTCAGCTCTGTGACCACCTTACTACTTCAATTCTTGTCATGAAAGCCCCAGGTGTTTTGCAGCCTTCTCTGTGAAGCCTTATCCAGAAGTTTCGGGAGGATCTCTCTCTCGCTCTCTCTCTCTCTCTCTCTCTCACACACACACACACACTCGACTTCTGCCTCCTAATAACAAGCATTCTCTTCTCCACTGCATGCGAATTTCATCGGAGGTAATATTACAGCACCAGATTGAATCATGGGGCATTGACAATACCAGCTTAAAATGCAAATGTCCTTGGTGAAATGCACTGTGTCTTTAAAGGAATCTATTGAAAGACCTAAAACTCTTACTGTGCTCTAAGATTAAAACAACCAATCTGCAACTGCAGTTGCCCTTTTCTTAAAAATGATTCTTGCTAAGAAAATGACCATTCCATTATATGGTAAATTGATGGCTTCACCAAGTGTGATGTACAGGGAAGTCTTTAATGAATATTCATGTAACTTCTTCAATCCATTAACAAGACTCAAGACAATGAGGTTGCAACTTATTCCCATTTAGATGGAGTGGAAGGAGGACAGAGAATTAATAGCAAAAGCAGCACTTGGAAAAGTTTAACTTTCATGTATCAAACTCCAGGTGCCAGAGTTTGAGGAAAATAACCAATAATAGCCATTTTTTACATATTTGATGGGACTGATTATGCAATGTGCAACTCTAAATGGCTTATAGCACATTGTAGCATGGTTCCATCCCATTGGCTACAGTAGGGTGCAGGCAGATGGATGACAGTGACAGGGAGAGAAGTGCTTTTGCTTAGCCGTGCGTTAAGATGCCATCCAGAAGCTCTGTGCACTGCAGACACTTCATTAGGATGCCAGGATAATGGTAAACTACCACTCAGAGTGACACCCCATTTCCTGCTTACTGAGCGCTCCAACCTCGGCAGATGTCAACAATCTCACAGTGCTACAGAGCAGACCTAACTTTCCAGCCACTTTGACTCCAATTTTTTCGTCCTAACAGTGCCATACATTATGTGCAATATGTAATGGCAAATACCGCTCTGAAAACAAAATCTGCACAGTTCGTTATGACCGGAATGGTACATTTTTTTTTCATTTTTTTTTAAAGATGAGGGACAGTGAGTTGGGTAACGGAATATATTCATCCACTATTCTAACCTCAAAATTTCTTGCTATAATTCTGTTTGTTAATAGTTCAAAGTGTTAATTGTGTGGTGAACTCTGATTAATAGTAGTTAAACTCTGATCATAGGGGATATGACTGTTTATTTTAATTAACGTCCATTTCAAAGTGAGAGCTTTTGGAATTCTTTTGTTCAAGATTTCAGATTCAGTTTTGGTATTCTTCTTAGTTGTCTGCCAAGAAAAGGCTGACTTGAGCATCTGGATGGTATTTCCTCTGCAAATGTATAACTTGAGACCATTCACACACCTCCTTACCAGCAAGGCAAGCCAAGAGAAACTTTTTCTACGATGTAAAATCCAAAATTCTTTTCATAAAGAACCAAGGTGTGGTTTAGATAGTGAAAAGAAAAAAATCCCGCAAATGGAAAAATAATACTCTGAAATCTATCATTACAATAAAATGATTGACTTACATTTTGTGATCCTAAGCATCTTTTTAGAAGCTCAAAGGTCCTTGCAAATGGCAGCACTAAAAATAAATATCCTCCTCTCAGGCCTGTTATCATTTCCAGGTAAAGACACGAATATAAAGAAGAAGCCATAGGCAGGGGTCACACCCCAGAGAAGAATTTGAATGAAAACTTGAAATGTGATGCCCTCTAGAAAGAGCTGATCTAAATCTTGACTTTTGGTTTTGATGGCAACCGGTTGGCAACACCTAATCACTTCTTGAAACTTGTCACTAAATATGCTTGAGGGAAATAGACTAGAATTCTTAAAATATGTTAAGCAAGGACTGACAGTCAACATCGTGACAAAATTGAAAACTAATTTACTAGAAGACATATTAGACTTAATTGGAAAATGCCAGTGGTTGGAACTGGCTGAGCTATTGAACAAGAAAGAGAGTCCACCTTTGTGAAAGCAGATAGAAGCATTCTTATTTTTCTTCAATTGACTGATTTTTAGAATCAAAACCTCAAAGCCTATGCCAACCAGAAAACTGGGCAGCGCTTTCCTTCCTACAGAGCTAATGCTGTTTAGAGTAGGGTGAATGCTTCCCTTCTGCTCCCCACAAGTCTCGTCTCCTTCTAAACTACAGAGAAAGACGACTCTTTGAATTGAAAGAGTGGTAATTTTAAGGTAATAATTTAAAGGTGGTAATTTTCATCCAATAACTGAGCACATTGTAGAAGGAAGGCAGAAAGGAAGTCCTGTTAGTGGCACCATCACCTTAGGAATTACACTTCCACAGGTAAAAGCTTGATGTAGGGTGTTGCGACTTGCAAAATTCTTTTGTTTTTTGCATTTTTTGGCCAGGGCTGGGTTTGAACCCATGACCTCTGGTATATGGGGCCGATGCCTTACTCCTTGAGCCACAGGCACCACCTGAGACTTGCAAAATTCTTTAGGAATAAATTCTTGGAATTCCGTGGTTTTATATAGTTCATATTTTAGGGTGCCAGAGAGTCGAGGAACTGGGGTGAGAGAAAATTCCATGTTGGGGGTGGGGGGGTAATGGGGTCCTATGAGAACAGACACACCAGATGAAAATTCATATAAGAGCTGTGATTATCAATTTGTCATCCTAGTGTAGCTCCAAGGCAAAGTTTAGGCTCGAACTGAAACAAAGGGTAAAAGACAATATGAATAGAATGTTGGATACGTTGCTACCTTCTGAGATGAACAGTGAAATTTCCAAGAATGTGTAACCTATGAAAACCTCTTACTTCATTTCAAGTAAGAAGACAATGCTCAGAAGAAGTTCAGAACTCTCAACATGACACTAGACAATTAGGAAACTATTTAGTGATCATATTTGATACACCAAAGAATCGAATGAAAAGGATTAGCAAGTCATCGGGAAAGGATAAGGTAAAATGTAAAGATAATATGAAAAGATAAGGACTTGAAGAAAAGTATGAAAACCAAACATGCAAAACCAAATTAAATTTTACATAAAAGGTCAAATTGTTACTGCAGAAAAATTAGGTCACTGATATGGATGACAAACTTGAGAAGTTTTCCCAGAGTATGAGACATAAAAATGATGAGGAAGAAGACATACCGGAAGTCAGAGAACTGAGAGATTATTTACAATTTATACCTATACGAGAGGAAGAAACCACAACAATGAAAAATATGCTGCAACCAAGGACAAAATTAAAGACAACTCCTGTGAATTAAAAAACTATTTCAAGCTAGGTGTAGTGGCACACACCTCTTAATTCTAACACTCTGGGAGGCCGAGGTGGGAGGAGCTTAGGAGTTGGAGGAGACCAGCCTGAGCAAGAACAAGACCCCATCTCTACTAAAAACAGAAAAGACTAGCTAGGCATGGTTGCACTCGCCTGTAGGCCCAGCTTCTCTGGAGGCTTCAGCAGAAGGATTGCCTGAGCCCAGGAGTTTGAGGTTGAAGTGTGCTGTGATGACACCAGTGCATTCTAGCTAGGGTGACAGAGAGTGACCCTGTTTCAAAAAAACAACCAAACCAAAACAAATATAAAAAACTGTGAAAAAAGCATATTTCAATCTTGAAAATATCAGTTAGGTTCTAAGGAAATATCATTGAATAGATAAACTATCTTGATATATTCTGGCAAACTTTCAAATGACAAGGATAAAGCATTATTCAGATAAAAGTAGGACTACATGGCCGGGCACAGTGACTCATGCCTGTAATCCTAGCACTCTGGGAGGCCGTAGCAAGTGGATAGCTTGAGCTCACGAGTTCAAGACAAGCCTGAGCAAAAAGCGAGACCCTGTCTCTACTACAAATAGAAAAACTGAGGCCAGGGAATCACTTGAGCCCAAGAGTTTGAGGTTGCTGTGAGCTGCGATGCCATGACACTCTACCCAGGGCAATGGCTTGAGACTCTATCTCCAAAAAAAAAAAAAAAAAAAAGTAAGGCTACATAAATAAACATTCAGGCTTTCTTAAGACTTTTCTTACTAAATCCTAAAACAATGAAAACAAACAAACAAACAAAAAACCCAAACGAAGCAGTATCTACTGAGTTTATAAGGAAAAAAGTTGTGGTCTTAAAATTGTGCGCACGTTCAAAATTATGTTTTGCGTATTAAGATAACAGAAAGACATTCTCATCTATGCAAAGATTAATAATAACACAATTATCCTGTAAAGTTTACTTGAAGGATTATGTCAGTCTACTAAGTGATAAATCAAAAATTGTAACTCAAGAGTTGAGACCCTGTAAGCAAAACTAAGCACCTTCTTTACTTAGTTGGGATGGGAAACTTGGGCCACATTGGATCATTTCTCCCCGGCTTCCACTCAGCTCTTGGTAACAGGAAATGCCTTCCTTGTGTCCATTCTTCATGGTTCAGGTGAAAGCTCTGGGGGCATGTGATGATTATTTAAGACAATGAGTAGTGCTGTTCAGTCTGGAGTTTGTTAGAAAACACCATTATTGGACTGCTGCGCTAGAGAGAGATTAAACAAGTTTCTCCTTCTCTTAAAGACCCAAGTTGCAGAGAGAGCAGTAGAATGTTTCCTTCTCTTGCTGAGGGTAAAGGTGCCTTGTGCCTGTAACAACTGCACAGAAAAAAGAATGGGGGGCAGTTAAAGTGATAAAGACTGAAAAAAATCAAATAATGCTAGGTATTACCTGTGAATTTTCCTGTGTTACATGTATTTTAAAGTTAAGCAGGCTAAGGAAAAACAAACGCAGAGTAAACAGGTTAAAAGGGAATATCCCCAAAATGTGGTAAAATAGTGCCTTTTATTCTTTTCTTTTTAGCATATTTCAAGTTAATTTAAAAAATGTTATTTAAAAAATCTGTACAAAGAAGTAATTTGAAGTAAGTTTGAACAATTGTTTTGTTAAGCAGCTGGTAAAAAAGACTGAAATACACCAACTTAACTGCAATAAATTATTTTTGCATAGTAGGTGTAGGAATGATTTTTTTTTCAATTTTACAATGGATTTTCTACATTTTTGATAATGAGCTTGTGTTATTTTAATAATAAAAGTAATTCTCTGTGTTTGGCAAGATGATAACCTATATAGTCTGGTCTATGTCATAGAAAGATCAACTGTTTTTTTCACAGATCAAATTATTTCTAGGGAAACCATGTACGAGACTTTCCTCTAGGTATTTCTGTTGCAGTTAATCTTTTATTTAGTGAATGTATTCCAGAATCAAGAAAGCAAAGTCTGAGTTTGCCACTTTCTTTTCATGGGTGAAAGTATTTGGTACAGGGGCATTTCCAGAGAGAAATACAGAAGACATAAAATGCTATAAGACTGTAAATTTGCAAGCTGAAGAAGGACCAAGGATCCTGCTGTGCCAAGTATGTAAATATAGTCTAGTATCACATTGTAATTTCTGGTTCTTCCTCAATCAAATCCTTTCTTAGGGAATTTTATTACCTAGTGGACTGAGCCTCTGAGGAGTGGAAAATAAAACCTATATATACAACGCTAGCTCATGGGTAAGATGCCATAGTGATATTTCTAAGTAAAAAAAACAGGCAGCTATTTATTTCAAAACATTTGTGTTGAGATACACATTTTATTCTGCTGCCTGGGCCTTTCACCCGCATCAATTTCTTCTCTTTGGAAAATAGATCGTTAAAGGTTTTTCTACTTGGAGAGAAAAATATTGAAATGAAGTGGTTATTCAGCTAATTTATATCCCTAAACTTCAATTTTGCCTCAGTTGCTCTGCATGTATTAGATGCCCAATTAATATCTGTTGATTAAATTATCCAGACAATTGACTCAGTTCTTCAATGGACCTGACTTGCGCAGAGTGAGCTGGTAAATTACAGAGTTAACATTAGCAGCTAGCTCGCAGTTCTACTAAAGCAGGAACACAGGGAATCAAAAGTTAAATATTTTGAATGCAGAAGGTGTTGGACAAGCAAGAATCAGTTTTTAGCTTAATTTTTAGTGAAAATTGGCGTTAGAGTTGTATGGACAACTCTTTTGAAACAGCCAGAGGCCAGTGTATATGGAATATTTAAGAGAGCCCCCTGTTGGTCAATGTTAGAAATGTCTTCTGATTCCTTTCTGCCCTCCAGATCTCTTAACATATGAAATTGGCCACGTGCTTAAAAGTGATTTGGGGTGGGGCAAAGTCAGCCCCCATATTTCATTAATATCATTTTCAAAATGAAATATTTTCAGAAAAAGTCATGTAATTTCTAGTCTTAAGGGACATTAAAGGGTAATATTGATCTCTGATAAATGTAAACAACATGGGAAATTTTAAAAGTCTTAGACTAAAAAGCAAATTTATGCATTTACAATGGGATTCTTTAAAAAGGTCAGAAGGGATTGCTATGGTGAAAGACTAGAGCTTTGCAGGGACTCCTCTGTTCTCTCTAAAATCATTTTCTGTTTGAATTTGAAAAGAGAATAAAGTTATTTTCCCATATAATCAAGCGCAGCCCTTTTCACTGGTAGACATATTCCAGGACTTTAGAATAAAAAATAATAATAATAACGGATGCAAATGTTATTCTTCTCCAGCTAATAATTTTTTTTTTTAAAGTAAACATGAGCTTCTCAAGGGAGATTTCGATTTGAAGACTGTTTATTATATCATTTGAATAGGACTAGACCTGGCCTTTTGACTTTGAACCACTACCAAATTTCAGGCTGTGAGGAAATTGTTCTACATTTCCTGACAAATTGAGTTAAGCAGACATTAAGTGGGCTTTAAGAAAACAAATGGCCATCTTTATCACAGGTGGACACTGATGGCTTAATGGGGCCTGGGCTGATTGTATCACTTCTAATGGCTTGACGGGAAGCATTAGGGTTTTTGCATAAAGAACTGGCATTGCGAACCCTGCTAACACAGACCTGTCAAGCGCTCTGTATCCCTTTGTGCACGGAAGCAGATGTTTGTATGTATACTATGAACTGGCATTAGAGCAAGCGACAGATGCCTGTATGAATGCCAGGTTTGTGAATTTTTACAGCAGGAGCATGTTCTGAGGAAGTGCAGCCCTGCCCTCTATCATAGGTAATTCCCAGTGGAACTTGCTAAATCCCAGCTATGTTTTCATTATTCGGCTTTCCTAGCAACTGGATGAATGTGTCTATCCTGAAAGTGCAAGATGAGAGCCCTACCAAATTCTCACAGATTTGCAAATGGCTCGGCTACGTTTTGAACTTGGTCTTTCCAGGCAGTACTTTTGCACTGTAATCGCAACCAACTTACTCAGAGGAGTGGGTGGTATTATAGCTCTCTAATTAAAACTTACTTCAGTGTTTATCTGCAGGCCTCCCCCATGGTCTCCTTACATTCCCGCCCCCACATCCGAGGAAATGCGACTTCGGTGTGGAGGTTTTTCTTTCCTGTAACATTCAAAACTTACACTCTAGTTGTCTGTCAACAATAGAAACAGGTAGCTTGCAGTCCATTAAACAAACACAGTGCCCCCCTCACTTTTATTTGACATTTTATTTGGCTGTGACAAATGAGCAGCAGTTGGATTATAACATAATTTGTCTTGTCTTTATTACCAGCACAAAGGACACCATTCATTAATTATTCTGCCGTTGCAGCTTAACACTGACTGGAAAGGTCTCTCTTCGGACAGATGGCGGGGACGATGTTATTTATATCAATCAGCCAAAATCCTCAACAAGGATTACTGTTCCTGAGACTACAATGATTTATTTCTTTTTACCTCACCCTCCCTCAACCCCTTCTGCTTTCAGAGATTTCTCTATAAAAACGAAATTTGATGGGAATCTTAAAGCAAAGCCATATTTAACCTGTTAGCTTGCAAAACAACATGCATGCTACATCAGTTTAACTGCATGACATTAGCTGCATATTTTTTAAACTGCTCGGGGATTTTTGATCTTCCATCCTAGAGCAAAAGATTAACTGAGGGTCTCAGGGCAGCAAGTTCAGCAGAAGTTTGCCTCTTCTGTGACATCGTATTGCTGTGGCCCATGGGACCCCCCCCAATAAAGAAATTGTGCTGTCAAGATTTTTGCTTTTTTGTCTCTGTTGAGATGAGATGATCCATCCTATTTCATAGTCCAGAAGACTTTCTGTGAGATCAGCTGGGATATTTGGCCCAAGTAAAAATACTAACTAACACCAGGAAAACAAAAATACCCTTACCCCCATCTAAACCAGGATCAAATCAAATAAGCAAAGAATGTTTTTGGTTTCTTGTAGGTCCATGTTTTCATTCAGTGTCAGGTGGTTATCAGGGTGGGAGTGGAGAGCGAGTGATTTACCTCACTTGTTTGGTATTAATGATTCTGTCCAGTACACACTGATCAAGCACTAATAAAAGACTAGGCTGAACCCAGATGTGACAGTCTTCTGCACATTTTTCAATAGTGGAATGCGACCATGGCTCCAATTAAAATCTCTAAGAGAGAAGTATGTGCCAAAAAGTGTGCAGATTATTGAGGCTAAGACACTGGAAGTTTTTCTTTAAGTTTTCTGCTTCAATATATAATAAAGAAAATAATGCAGAAAGTTTTTTGTCTTCAGAAATTATTGGTATAACCTTGCCATCCTGATTAGTTTGCAAATATTAAAAGTCCCATCAAGACAAATATCAGCAACATGCAAATACCCTTGCAGGTTGTGATTAAGATTTTAAATGTATCCTTTTGCTTTTAGTTAATGAAAAACAAAGTCTTGGAGGATCTAAGTTGTAATTTATTAAACATGAAAGGCTCCTTGATGAAATATAGAAATGAGATATATTTTGCATTTCAAAGATTTAAGCTGACAACTTACTTGCATGCAAATAAGAGCAAGATTTGTAAAAATATTTGAAAAGAAATTATTCCTGAATGTACTTATTACAATAATGTGGCATGTAGATAAGAGAAACACACAGCATTAAAAGACATTCATTTCTCCAAAGTCTTAAAATTAGCTTCTTTCTGCCATTGTGTATTAATGTTCTTCTTCAGGAATGCAGCATATTAAAGAACTGAACAGAATTAGTAATAAATTTGTTAATTACAAATTTAAGCAACACAACTGTGTTGTTTTCCCAATATGTTTTTTTTTTCAAAAGCAGAATTGCTAATGCGTTTTAATCATTTATGTATAAACATTTGAGGATAAAATATTCTGAAGTTTATCAATTTCAAGAGCTGTTTATTTGCTAGCAAAATAGGCCATGTTATACAACATATATCTTATCATTTCTGCTCATCAAATCCCCATTTGCTGAATGCAAATTTCCCTGGTCTAAGTGCTCCTGCACCTCAATTTAAATGAATAATAGGATCGACTCTATTAAAATCAGTTTAAGGTTGCCATGGGTGACATATCAGTAGGGTTAAAATGAGAAAAAAAAGGTCACAGAATCAGTCCTTACAACCTGTTTTTTATCATAATGAAGCATATGTAAGACTCAACGAAGGCTTAAACAACAATATGTCACTTAGGCGATACTTTAGTTTGTGGGTCTTCTTAAGAAAATCCTTTTTTTAAACCACAATGTATTCCAAACAAAATAAACGTAAAATTATAGTGCCATCAATAACTCTGGGAACGTATTCAGTTGCACTGAAAATAAGAGAGTAAGCTCTTGTGCTATTACACCAGACGGGCAGATTGTGGATTTGTAAAAATAACAGAGAACTTCTCAAAAACAGGAGGAGTTAGGTACTTTTGCTGTAGTAAATCTCTTCCTGTAAGTATCCAGCTAGGTGCTATAACCAGATTAACAAAGTAGAGAAAAAGTACACTCAAATACTTCACCTGAGAAAAATCGTGTCCTCTGCTAATGAGATTTAAAGGAATATTCATATAGTTATTGGTTAAGTACTGAAACACCAGCTCCAGACATTAAAGATATCCTGGAGCAAAGCTTTCGGTCATAGTTTTAAGGTCCTGAAAGCTGAAGATGCCAGACTCGGTGGCTGCTGGTACACACACACAAACACACACGTGCACATAGGCGTGTGTGTGTCACTGTGGTCATGCCTGTCTTTGTATCGTCACATTTTTAAAGACAATTCTATTTTTTAAAGTCACATTTTTAGTGCTCATTTTGTATTATTTATGATTCTCATTTGGATTTCACAGAATCACTTTTTGTTACAAGTGTTATATTTCCTCTTTTTTTTTAAACCTGCAATAACGGGGGAAAAAAATCTTATTTGCTAAGGTTACAGTGTTAGTTTAATTTTCATAGAAGCGGTGGAATATTTTGAAGTGAGTAACATTTACCAAGTCATTAGTTTTATGCAAACTAGGAAGGAAGATGAAAGAAAAAAAATTATCAATTATTTATAGATTGTTAAAATGTATCTTAGTGCACTGCTACTGTATAGAAATGACAATTAGCCAAACTTACCTTCTTTAATTAATAATGCATACATTATGCTCTTTGGGCAACTAATCACCAGCTCTACAAATTTGTTTGACACTGTTGAAGATACCTATCACATGGGTTAAAAAAAGAACAATGCTCTACCAGCTGCAGCCAACTTTCAGCCTTCTAGCAATGCTTAAAATGCTGCAGCAGTTCCAGGGAGCAAAATGGTGGTCCTTTAGTGTTTGAAATTGTAAATATGGCACCAAGCTGCACAGCACTGCCTGCCATACTTTTGCCACCACCACTCTTTATCTCAAAGGGCTTGCTTAGAGATGAAAATCCTTAATCTCTATCTCCTATGCTGATTTCCACAATCTTAGGGTGAAAAATTCTTGTAGGTAAATTGGTCCTGTTGCCTTAACGGTGCATTTCCTGTATTTTCTGAACTAAAATAGGAAAATATCGTTGGATAAAAGGAAGGACTACTTATAAACTAAACAATTAACGAGAATCTGGAATGAAGAGGTACCATGCTTGCTATGGAAATGCCTATCAAACCTGTGATGGCAGCATTTTGTTGCCAAGACTCTCCCACATTGATTGTTAAAAAAAAAACAAAAGCATGTATTTGGTATGTTTTTAGGACTGCAAGGAAAAGTCGAGCTGAATTTTCAAAGAAATTTGCTTGCCTCTACATCTCCCCATATCTAAAGATCACAAACCCAGTCTCCTTATTTTACCCACAGTCTAAGGGCAATGGCAGCTACTGGAAAGTTTGCAAAAGTTTCACATATGCTAAATTAACATAAAGGCCCAGGCGTTCTATTTCTCAGAGGTCACTACAGCCTAGTATCATATTGAGCTGTAGACTCATGTGGTCAACAAGCCAACTGACATTGAGGCCAGGTAGACACTCAGCTGTCACTGATTTCCCCCAGCGGCACACACACCGCAATGAGGTAGCAGCTTGGCGCTTTTGGAAGGAGAAATGAGACTGGTGCGGTCCCTCACATATGGTGTTTCACAGACCACACTTCCCGTTTGCTCCGCCGAAAGGTGTGCGTTTTCAAGGGATAATGCCAAGTGTCTTCTTTGTGCTGTGGTGTCTTTGCATTGAGAGGTGATGTGTCTGACACATTTTGGCAGGCTACTGTGAAGAGGTTTAGAATTTTCTACTGACTTTCACTAAGACTTAAGAGAATAAGATTGTACCTTATCAAAGGTGGCAATCTGTCATTTGGGAGGAGAGGATCACAGTTCTAAAGTGAGCCAAGAAACATACATTTTTCCTGATATTCCTCACTATTTTATCTTGTAAAATTTCTGTTTAGTTGCCTTTTATGTAAATACATACTGACTAGTGGCTCTACCACCTAAGCAGGTTTATCATTTTAAGTAGATTTTGAATTAGAGCTTTGAAATGTGGGAATAGGAAAATTAAATGTGTCTTCCCAGTGAAAGCCTGCCCTCTTTTTCAGCTGTTTTAAATGAAATGCAGAATGAAAGGGTAAATGCAAGGGGCACAGAAGCCTGAGAGAAGAACCAATTTTACATGTAAACTGGAGAAAATCTTCGTTTCTTGTATGAACACTGGGTATCTCCCCATCCACCATTTAGAAGGATTTCTGTTAGTCTTTGGTGAAAGATTGCTCTCATTTATTTAACTCAGGCCACATGGCTTAGCTTCATAACCAGGATAGGGTTTCTGGAGATTAAAAAAAAATCTATTTTGTATCTATGGAAATACCAAGCTGGAATTTAAGCTACAATTGCTGGGGGTTTTCCACATTATAGTATAAAATTGCTAGGTTTATTAACGCTGGGCATACTTCAACTACCCCATGTTGTGTTCTGGTCAATGGTTACCTGTCAAAATGTCGAACAATTTTTCAAGGATATTCTGTGCCACAGAGAAAAATAATGTGTGGATTTTTTCCATGTTTTTGTTTGTTATAAGCAGAGTATTTGTAATAATTTATGGAAAGTCTTAGAATTATAAATATGAAGGCACTGCCAAATGATTTAACTATCCCTCCATGGCAAATTGTCTTTAAACACTACCATTTTTTCCCTTTCTCTCTCTTGTTTTTTATCATTTACTTACGGACCAGAAACACTTGCAGGCTCTTGCCCCTGGCCTTCTGTGAGAATGTTAGTTAGCAATGCTCATAAAAACTCAATTCATCAATGTGAACATAATTTGCTATGAACAGAAAGCTCACAAAAGGGTGAATTTGTCAGATAGACAGGTGGCCTGAGATCTCTCCCTGATACTGAATGATATGAATAATAGATTCTGGTAAATGTATGCCAAGACTTGAGCTGTAAACACAGCTGCCTCCATTCCCTTCCAGAAAAACAGCTTCGAGGACGAAAGCACAGGAACCACAGTTCCACCTGAGGACCTAAGCTTGTACACACACACACACACACACACACACACACACACCCTTGTTCAAGAAATAAACAACCTCCATAAAAAAAGACAGAGTTAGAGGAATCTTCACACTTTTTCCTTTCTATGAGAAAGACATTTTAAAGCAACCTGGGCAGAGGAGACTAGATAGAGAAGAAAATGAAGAGAAAGGAAGTAGATTTTCCTAATGGTTCTGGTTCCACATTATTCAAGTGTCTTGTTTTGTAAAATACACAAATGGACAGAGCTAATAAACTTTGCAATACTGTAAGTCCGGTTTTATAATGAGCAAAAATAAGCGAGCAGGTTGACTATGCTGAAGCACTGTGCTTGAAATCATTCTAGTAATTCATGGCTATTTGTCTTATGGGTTATTAAGTATTTATTAAGGTTCAAATGTAATGTAGCCTTTTCTCCAATTTACTCTGACCTTTAAAAATCTGTTTTGCAAATTGTTTTCCAGGTAATGCACAAACCCACTTAGGAGCCAAATCCCAGGATTTTAGAAGATTCTGGTTGAGTGCAGCGTATATATTTTTAGTTTTTATAACTACTGGTGCATATAGGTTGACCTGTTCTGATAACATTTATGACTGACTTCTCTAATCTACTGGCAAAATAACTGGATAAGACTTTCTTACTTAATATAGTAAAGCAGTGTTTTGTAAAGTAGAATATATACACATGTTATTGGTGGTACAAGAGGCAAATCTAATGATTGTGTATTTTTTAAATATATATTAGAAAAACATAAGTAACACTTAAAACGTATGCTTTCATAGACATTATTGCTTAGGATAAAGTTAAACATAGAAGTATAAGAATCACTTGGTTTTATAAAAAAATAGTTAACATTGATAGCACTGAAAATACAATCAATGAAGTCAGCATGTAGATCAATGAGGTTTGAGAAACCCGACAACCTTTTTCCAATTACCAAAATCATGTAAATGATGTTATCAAAAGTGATTAAGATCATAGAGCCACAGCATATAGCACTGTGACATTTTTAGAGTCAGGGTAGACAGACTTGGGGAAACATTCTCTCCTCCCCTCTACTATTATAGGTGTAAAGGCTATGGTATAGTGAAGTGGTTCTCGACCTTCCTCATGCTGTGACCCTTTATATAGTTCCTCATGTTGTGGGAACCCCCAACCATAAAATTATTTTTGTTGTTACTTCATAACTGTAATTTTGCTAGTTTTGTGAATCATAATGTAAATATCTGATATGCAGGTTGTTTTTAGGTGACCCCTGTGAAAGGGTCATTTGCCCCCTAGAGGGTTTGCGACCCACAGGTTGAGAACCACTGGTATAGTGGGACCAAGTGAATGGTGCAAGACACCCGTCTTGTCACAGGCAAAGATGAAATAAGAAACCAGGGATTCTCACAGGGTAGTGCTCTCTGCTGTAAGGAAGAGAGGAACAAACTCAGTTGGAAATTTCAGCATCACTTCCCATTTGCTCATGTTTCTAGAAGGAATACTGAATCTTCCCATCTAAGGAAAGCTTTCTTCTTGACCCTTTATTGACATGAAAATTGCTAAAGCTACTTACTAGTATTTATTTTGGCGTTCCCACTTGCATACTCTGGACAGGCGTTAAGGTGGGTCTCCTAGACAACAAGGCTCCCCAATATAAAGTAACTGTAAGGAGGCATCTCTTCCTTTCTTTTCCCCATGACTTTCTGCTTTTTAGTGTGTATCAGCTGTGCTCATTGTCTTTTTCTTACCAACCTGGTAGAACTTTGCATGTGGGAACTATGTCTTATTTATCATTTTTTTTGTTTATTTCTTAGGTCATTGTCTTCCACTTTGTAAATAGTTGATAACTGTTCATTACATGAAGGCACAAATGAATTCAATTTTTCAAATCCCTGCTACCATTTTCTGACCTGTGGTTCCATTAAAAATAAAGGTTACTCCATCCAGTCCAACCAAACCTAATCCATGAAACATTTAAAAGCTTTACTAAGCACTTGATTAAACTGAAGGATGTCCTAGGTGCTATGGGTGACAAAGATGAGAACATAGTTTTTAGCCTTTTACCTACACCATCTAGGTAAGGTCATGTGATATGGACACAATTAAATGCCAGGTATAGTACAGTGGTACAAATTTCTACGGGGATTTGAGGAAGGAAAGTATCTATCTGGAAGAATCTAGAAATACTTACTAAATGTAGAATATAAGTGTCTGTACACAATAACTAAGAAAATGCCATGAAAGCTATGTCAACCAGTTCGATAAAAATATTTCAAACTGTATACAAAACCAGTGCATTGTACCTCATGATTGAATTTCAGTACACAACCATGATTTAATAAAAAGAAATAAAGAAAGAAATGAAAGAAAAAAAAAAGAAATACTGCATAAAAATGGGGGTGAGGATTCTAACAACCCAGGAGCTTTGCTCTGTTCTCTGCACCAGTGTCAAAGATAAAGGAAGCACTACACATTCCAAGGTTTACCCACTGATTCTGGTATCCAAACTCAAGATTCAGTTAGCAGATGCACTGACACTGTATTCCACAACTTGGCATTCATAACGCAAGTCCCTGAGCAGGTAGGTCAGGTTTCAATTTTCTATTTCATCTCTTTTGCTCTCAGTCTAACTAACTGGTATACTGAGTCTCCACCATTTTTTGCTTTAAGCATAATTAACTATTGCTTTGAGTCAATGTTAGAATTATTAGAACCAAGAAGATTTGCAAAACAATGGATGGGCTGACTGCTGGAGTCATGTGCATCTGACATGATAATACATACTGAAATGTGTATGTATGTGTGTCTCATCTTTCCATCATTTTCTTTTTTTTAGTTGCAGTAAAATTGAGCTAAACTTCAAACAGTGAAATGCACAAATCAAATCTTACGGATACAATTGAATTACAGGCATACTTCATTTTTGTGCTTTGCTTTATTGTGTTTCACAGAAATTTCATTGTTTACAAACAGAATGTTCAAGCAAGTCTATCGGTGCCATTTTCCAACAGTATGTGCTCCCTGTGTGCGTCTCTGGCACATTTTGGTAATTCTCACAATATTACAGAATTTAAAATTATTATTATATCTCTTATGGTGATCTGTGATTAGTGTTCTTTGATGCTATTGTTATACTTGTTTTTGAGCTCCGCAAACTCTATCTGTATAAGGTGGCAAATTTAATTGATCAATGTATGTGTTCTTACTGCTCCACTAACTGGCTGTTCCCTGTCTCACTCTGAGTCCTTGGACCTCCCTATTCCCTGAGACATAACAATATTAAAATTAGGCCATTAATAACCCTGCAATGTCCTCTCAGTGTTCAAGAGAAAGAAAAAGTTACTTATCTTTCACTTTCCATCAAAAGCTAGAAATGATTAAGAATAGTGAGGAAGGCATTGTCTTATTATAAGAAATTGCTCCAGCCACCCCAATTTTCAGCAAGTACCACCTGATCAGTCAGCAGCCATCAACACTGAGCGAAGACCCTACACCTGCAAAATGACTGCGATTTGCTGCAGGCTCACATAATCATTAGTGTTTTCTAGCATTAACATATTTTTAATGACAAATAAAATTTTATTAAATTTTTCATACTTTTAAAAAGACATAATGCTATTGCATATTTACTGCAGTACAGTATAAACATAACTTCTGTGCAGTAGCAACATAGCTTTTTGTTTTTTAAACTTTTTTTTTTTTGCAGTTTTTTGGGGCTGGGGTCAGGTTTGAACCCACCACCTCCGGTATATGGGGCCAGTGCCCTACTCCTTTGAGCCACAGGTGCCACCCCTGCAACATAACTTCTGTGCACTAGCAAAACAAAATATTTGTGTGACTTCCTTTATTGCATTATTTGCTTTATTGGGATAGTCTGGAATCCAACCTGAAATTTCTCTGACTTATGCTTCTATTTTTGACAAAGGTAAGTCCTCATCTAACCAGTTGAGAGATATAGGACATTTTTCTTATCCTCAAATATCCCTCACACAATTTCCAGTACATCTCCCTCGTATGCAACTATTACTCTTATTGTAGTCATAATAGATCAATTTCATTTCTTCTTGAATGTCATATAAATGGAATCATGTAGGTGTACAGTCTTGTTTCTGAATTCTTCAGCTTGAGAAAAAGTTTTAAAAATTCTTCCATGTTGTGTTCAGCCTCAGTTCATTCTTTTTGAATGCTAAGTAGTGTTCCTCTGTGTAATTTGTTGGCTGATTCTCCTTCTGATGAACATATGAACCATTTTTTAGCTTTTAGCTAAAATAATGAAGCTTATGGATTCTTGTATACATATTTTTGTTGACAAATATTTTGGGGATGATTGGGGGGGGTCACAGGTTAAGAGTATGTTCAGTTTTTAAGGAACTGACTAATTTTTACTGCTGTACTACTTTACACTCCCACTAGTAAGGTATAAGATTTCCAGTTGCTCACTATTTTCACCAGTATTTGGTGTTCACAGTCATTTTAATTTCAGCCATTGTAATGGGTTTAAATTAATATCCCATTGTAGCTTTAATTTACTATCTTCTGATGATTTTTAATGTCAAGAAACTTCATGTTTTCATGTGTTCATCAACTATTTGTAAATCTTCTTTCCCAATTTTTGTAGGGTTGTTTGACTTCTTATTGACTTGTAGTTTTTTCATATACACGGATATAAAGATATATATAATATATATAGATACACATATCTCTAAAATATCTCTCTAACTACCTATATGTATATGGGATATATTATCATATATTTGTGTCATAAACATTTTTTTCCCCAACCTATGGCTTGTGTTTTCATTTTCTTAATGAAGCCTCTTGTAAAATTCAATTTATACTTCAATTTTAAGGTATTTTATTGCCTTCTATGTCCTGGCTAAAAATCTTTGCCTCCTTCCCAGGTCTTAAATATACTCCACAGTATTTTTTTCTGAAAGCTATATATACTTGGATGTTAGTTTTATGTCATCTTAAATAAATTTTTGTTATGTTGTGAAGCTGGAATCAGGTTTGTTTGTTTGTTTCATTTTCTTCCCAATATTGAGTCTTCCCTACCCCGCAGCATCAAAGTGTGTCCAGGCAGAAAGCTGGATTAATCATGAAGCTCATCTCACGTGATTGCCTTTAAAATTTTTTTCAACATCAATAATTTTTAATGCCTCTTATATTTTGTCCAACTATATAGCTGTTTAGAGTAGGAGGGAAAGTTAATTAGCAGCTACTCTATTATGGAGAGAGGCAAACATTTCCTTTCTGATATATTTTTTAACGCAACTATTCAGTAATTCTTAAAAGAATAGAAATGCAAAACCGCTGTGTTTTGTTAACTTCTTGATCTGTCCATTTATTTAAACTAAAGTCATTAACTATAAATTATGTATTTTAACATTGTCTTCAGGTGTCTCCACTTCATGGAAAGCAAAGAGGGTAGAAATTCATTTTACTCAGCTCGTTCTCAGCCTGCACTGTGTGAGAGCACGTGGAGTGAAGGAACGCCTGATCTCAGGTCGTGCTACATTCTCGGCCCAGCATTTCCTTCGCTTACGTGAATCAGTACATCTGATTTGCGTAACTGGTGTAATGTGAGGGTTCTGTACTTTTTTGACTAAATTGAATAAGTTAATGCAAGTGTACAGTTTTGCTCAATTTCGAAAACAACCATTCTAAATCTAGCATGTAATATCTGCAGCGATGTCCATCAGTTAACTTAAACATCATTCGAGTCTTCTAACACATGCGTATGGGGGGATTTGTACCGTATTTGGGCTCTTTGTATCCATCAATTGTAATAGTTTTCCATATTTGAACAATGAGCCACTTCATGAGTTTTATCTGTCGTTTATTTATGTTTTCATGCTCTATTTGATTTTTGATCTGACACTATCACGTCACACTGAGGTAAACTTCAGGTAAGTCTGTATTATACTGTATCCCAACATTACATTCTACCAGACCCAAATGACCCTCTCTATACCTCTCCTGAAATGAAAATCTACCAATTTGTTCCAAATAATGTAATTCTTCTCCTCCTATGCAGGTAAAATATCCTTTTTATTAAAGTAGGCATGCATGACCTAATTTACAGATACTGATATGTTACTAAAATTATTAATAATGGGCTTTTCATAACACCAAGTAACATTTGTCTGTTGTACACATAACACCTTATGTAAAGTTCCTATCATGCAGACCTTAATAGGTGAATAATGGTAATTCTTTTATCTTCAGCTGATGGTGTAAAAGGAGCGTACAGGCCTGAATTCACATTAGGTGACTGTTATGAAGTGACCTATGTGAATATGCTATATTATATTTAAAGAAATACATAATAAAAATCAAAAGCTTCCCAAATAAAGCGTTCTGTTCAAAACATGGTTGAATATGTTCCACAATTAAGTCTTCAAAGATTACATACAGGTGACAGTACATGAAAGCCATCTAGATGTCATGGAACTACCTCCAGCAAAACAAGCTAAAGGCACAGATGTAATGTCATTTTTCATGTTTAATAATAGCAACCCATCTATTGATCATTTCTAAAACTGTGTAACCTTTCATTTGCCACCATTGGATTAATTGGACACCTATAAATGTGTTATTTGCTTAATTATTTCTCCAAATTGGCTTGGACAAAATAAAAAATAATCTAAAATACTCTCATTAAAGATGTCCATAAAGATGAGTTCTTTAGTAAAATCAACAGTCCTTCACTTTTCTCACTAAAGGAAAATTGTCTCCTGAATCAAGAATGGTGCACTGTAGCCACTGGCCTGATATGTCAAAAGAGCCATTTCTAAAGACATTCGAAGGAGCTGCTCTCTCAGGTGGCCACCCAAGTAGAAATACTCAGAGTACCATACATGCGTACACAAAAGTAGATCTCCCAGTGATACAAAGAAACTGGTTAATAAAGTCTAACTTTTAAACCTCTGAACCAAAATAATAGTTTCGCAAAAAGACCCTTCAAAACAAAACCTAAAGCTGCTTCTTCATTGCATTACATTGTTCATAGTTATGTTCAATTACTGTTCAACCAATAACATAGACTCTGTTATTTAGCTTTCTGACACATCATTTTCTCAGTAGGTATGCCATTAGCACACTGCTCTCAAAGAAAATACAGTTGGGAAAAGAGGTAGTGCAGTGAAAGCCAGTATTTGCAGCCGCTATCCCCCAGATTTCTTTTTCAGTAATTTCTGCCATGGGTTTCCTTTGGCCTGGAACTGATGTTCAATCTCGGTTAACCTACTCTGTCTAGTGCCTCCATTTCCCTGCTTATTAAACAGCAGTGAGGTGTTCAGTTTTGGAAATCCATAGTATGCAAAGCAATTAGTTTTCTCCAAATACAAGTATATACTTAAAAATAATTTTATATGACACACAGTTTCCTTGTAGATTTATTAGGTCAGGGCCAGTCCTGCTGCCTGAAGGGGACCTGATGATGAACTAAGAGACACTGGGAGGCCTGGTAGACATTATTGTGGCATAGAAAGAAGTTCTGTCTACTGCCAGAGGGCGGACTGGCGTGCTCACCACTAACAGCCAACGGAATAAAGTGCAGGGCACCCTCAGAGGGTTTTGGGCCCTCACTCTGCACAGGCTGTTGAAGCTGTGGAGCACGGGATGTGCCTTTGTGAAGAATTGGCAAGGGTGGGCGGACGTGCTTTTGTACAGATCCTTTGATCTGGGTCCTTTACACGGTCATTTAGCTGGGTGAAAGTCTGGGTCATCAACTGATTTTCCAACCCAGATTTTGTCGTCTGGCCTGGTTCAATTACCAGTATCAGATAAGATACGCCTTACACGTAAAAGATGCTGACACTAAGAGGAAACACAGCGAAACAGAGAAAACTAGAAAAGCAGAGAAAGAGGTGGAGCCATTGCTTTTTGAGGGAGAAAAATATACGTGGATCCTGTAAAGAAAGGCGGCTGGAATGAGGGTAGGAGCAGAGGTGGGCGTGCTCTGAGGGCTCTGAGGAGCAGCAAGAGTCTCTGATATGGAGCCTGTCTCTTTGCAAGTCTCTTCTGTCCCCTCCACGGAACTTCAGGAACTGCCATCCTGGGGCTCAGTTCCTCTCTGGGTCCACAGTCTGCCCTGACATTACGCAGTGGTGTCGTCCACCTGCGCTGTACTTGCGAGGTGAACAGTGGGCCACCTTTGCTGCTGGTCTCAGCCTAAAGCGAACTTCAGTGATACACTGGACTTCCACTTGGCCCCCTTTTGCCCACATCTTTGTGTTTGTGCTCAGATCAGGTACATCCTGGGTCCCTGTAGCATGAGGTCTCTATATCATGTTGTTTTCTACCTGTTCCTCAGGTCTAGAAACTGTCTCATATTCCCAGCTCTGCAGAATTCCCCAAGGCAAGTATTTCCTGAAACACACACACACACACACACACACACACACACACACACTATATTCTGGATATAGTCTGAATGTTTCCTTCAAAATTCATATGTTGAAACCCAAGCACCAAGGTGATGGTATTAGGAAGTAGGGTCTTTTGGAGGTAGTTACATAATGGGATGAGTACCCTCATAAAAGAGGCTCAGGAGAGCTGCCTGGCCCCTTCCACCATGGAGGACCCATCTACAGGGCACCAAATAGAACTTGGAAATGCTCCTTGAATCTGCCAGTTTAGAAATCACACACTGAACCTGGTAGTGCCTTGATCTTGGACTTCTCAGTCTTCAGAACTGTGAGAAATACATTTCTGTAGTTATCCAGTTTATGCTATTTTCTGAAAGCATCCCAAATAGATAAAATAATGTTAGATAATAACCCAAACTGGATTCATCCTTACAGGCCCATCTAATATACACATTCTGATAGAGTCTGAAGTTTCGCTGCACTAAGTCCTGAGGAGAAGAGGTGAAATTTTTGGACCAGGAAACTGAGGAAACCTGGATTCGAATCTCAAGTCTCTTAATTACTAGTGGTTTGATCTTGGACAAACATCGTAACCTCTCCGAGTCTTACGTTTTCTTATTTGTAAAACAAGATTGATACAGGCCTTATCATGCTGTTTAAGATACATTAATTTTGTAAAATGCCTTTAGCACATTTTGGACACAGTGTAGTGTTAACAAAATCATGGCTATTGTTACCATCACCTTTTTAAATTCCCCTATGGCACCTACACTTGTGCCAGGTCCTTAAAGGTTTGAAACATGACGAGGCAGGTTTAGTTTACTCATTCATTTATTCAACCTACTGTCTCTGGGTACTGTTTTAGGCATTAGTTCTAAGTTTGTGCTTCACTCCTTGGGTTCAATCCGGTATAGGTAGGAAATGATACGTTTTGTTATGTCTCAAAATAGGAAGCATGGAATACACAGCAGAGAAGGCAGGTCTAAGGAAGCCAGCTTCGATACCACACTGTCTAGGTTTGAATGACAGTCCTTCCCCTGGACAGCTGAAAAAAGTAAAATAATTTTTCTATATTTGAATTTTTCTTACTCAAAAATAGAGATAATAATCGTTACTATCTCCTAGGGTTGCTATAGCACTTAAATTGATACTTTTAGGGTGCTTAGATTAAAACTGGGCATATAAATACTCAATAAATGTTAGCTGTAATTACATTTTTAAGGTCTAAGTATAGGGATTGAGACTTGATAAAAATGTAAACTTTCAACTTGGTTACCAGTTTCAATATCCAAGACAATGAAAATTCTGATTCTTTTATAGAGAAAAGATTATTACTTTTGAGTTATATTTTATTCCCATATGAATGTAATTGTTTTCTTATATCTCCTCTTTGGGAAATGCTGTTGTGAACCAAGTTGTCTACTGTGAACTTGAATAATTCTGTGGCCTATAGCCTTGACTTTATGGGGAATTCTTGAAGAGTTTCATTGGGATTGTCTATGTTTTAGGCTTCAATGCAAAGTTGGAATTACTCACCAAAGGATTACAACTGGGGTGACTTTAACCACAGAATATCAGAACTCCTGGCTTCTCTAAGACAAAAATAACTGACAGATAAACTGCAGCAAAAAGAAACAGGGTGACTTATTCAGAGTGAAACGATCATGTAGGCTGTGCAAAAAGGCAGAGTCAGAGTCCAAGCTTGTCAAACAGCTAATTGCGCCTGCAAACAAAGGACATAGTTCAAGGCATGGGGTTTTAGAAAGGAATGTTGGTCTCTCATTTGTCTTTTCACTGGATCTGCGTACATGAATAATATCTCCACAATCAACGATGTCATCTTTGAATAGGGAGGAATAGAGACTCACACAGAGCTTGCACCAGGGAGATTCGACATACAGATGAACAATTCATTATTCATTCAGAACTGAAAGCTGTCACCAAACTTTGCTCTGTACGATGAAAACAATGCAATGATAGAAAATAAAAATAGAATTGAGACAGAGAGTGACCCTTTTAGAAAGTGATGGAAGTGTTAACATCAAAATGCTGTCAAGATTCAGATAAATATGAATATCTACACAATATTTTCCATCCTATGGGATTTGAAACTTAGACTCCATACAAGGTTTGGAGTTAACAGTGCTAACTATTCTCAATTCTAAAATGACTAAATCTACAAAACATGCCTCAAACTCTTTCATATTTCTCTTCAACATATTTTTCATTTCTGAACCCTTAGCATGGATTATAGAAAATTATGATACATTTCATTTTTTTGAATTTAAAATCAATGAACTTCTGTTGAGCACTTATTTTCAAGGGAGTTACAGGTAGTTATTATTTAGAATCTTGTTTTTAACATATACATACTCCTTAAGGAAAAGTACTTTTTTCCTGCGCCCTCGTATCCCTCCTCATTACCTATTCTCTCTATTCATAAATGACATTCATTAAACATTCATTTTTTCCATTAACATGTGTAAAAAACAAGGCTTGATTCCAAATATTTATCATTTAAGCACTATTTTGTCTACTTAAAGTGTGTGGTAGGTAGAATAATGAAATCCCAAAGATGTCCATGCCCTAATGGCTGGAATCTATGACTATGTTATCTTCATGGCAAAAGAGACTTTGCAAATGTGATTAAGATGAGGACTTTGAGATGAGGAGCGTATCCTGGTTTATCTGGGTGGGCCCAATTTAATCATATGGGTCATTAAAAGCAGAGATTGTAGTCAGAGGGAGATATGAATATGGAAGATTCAGAGAGATGCAACACTGTTGGTTTTGAAGATGAAGGAAGTAGCCTATTAGGGAATGTGGAAGGTCTCTGGAAGCTGGAAAAGACATGAAAATGGATTGTCCCCTTGGGCTTTCAGAAAGGAACATAGCCCTCTTACACTGTGATTTTAACCCAGTGAGACCTGTGCCAGCCTTCTAGCAGCAATAGAAAACTAATAGGATGTGGGATGAGATGAAATGAGGTCACAACCTTGTGTTATTTGCGAGCTATCACAACTTCTCTTTATTGCTTCTACTCTGATGTAAAAGACCAGGAATTAGGAGATGATTTCTCTCAAGAAAATGTGTATGTAGACCCCTTATTTTCTTCTTGTAACAATTTAGCCCTTACTCGTACTCAGCTAAAGATGATCCCAGGAGAGATACATCACATGTGAGATAGTTGATCGCTAAGTGAATAAGTTCCCAAAATCTTCTTTAAATAATTCATAAGCTGTTCATTTTAGAGTTGATTCTTATTCTTAGGATTCTTATAGATTCCTTCTAGTGTCTCCTCCTTCAATCCTTGTCCATGTTAAACCACTAATCCTGCTTTAACCTCCCAGGGTACAGATCTCTTTTTTGTTTCCAAACTATTGCCAAGAAATATGGAAATTTGACATCTAGTTGAAAGTAGTATCAGCAAAACCAATTTTTCTCTAAATGCAATTGCTATTCCCATTGACTCCACTAAAATTTCTGAGATTGCACAATGGAAAAGACATCCAACAGATGAAGAATTATACTGAATGTGGAGGCAAGAGGAGGAATATACTGATAAAAAATTTAAAAAGAGTTGTAAGTTTGCTTTAAATAATAGGTTTTAAAGAGAGGAAAATTTGAGTGAAGAGTTAGCATGGGAGGAGTCAAGTACCCTATCATTTCAGGCTATGAAGTTTGTAACTTTTCTTTGTCACATAGCAGCAAAATACTTGATTAGACTCAGATATGCTGTCTTTTGAGACATAGACCTTGTACCTCCCCATATATACAGAATATCGGTAGGAAAAACTAAAAATTCAGGATGTTGGATACTTCTAGTGGCTTCTGTAAGAGGAACACCCACTTATTGCTTCAATTTCCCTTGAAAAAGACTCTAAGATGAAGATAGCCTTGACCAAACCAAGTGCCAGAGAAATGTGCAGAAACCAGTTGCTAAAGGATAGAAATTTCAAGAAATTCCACAAAAGATTCTAGAATTACTGAAAGCTAAGATAATTGCCTAGCAAAAAATAAACCGGACGTGCTCTGAACTTCCTAAAAGAGATTGTGTTACCCCTTAAACCTTTATCTGGCTAAGAAGGCAGACAGCTCCTTAACATTTCCATTTGCTTCTGGAGGGGCTGGGTAGGAAGGGATTCTGCTACAGTATATCCTCCTTCGTCACCGTGACCCTGGAAAACAACAGGTACACGAGAGCTTTTCAGAAAGTAGAACCAGGAGACTGGCTGACCCAGAAAATCACTTCACAGCTGATTGGGGAGCTCATGTTCTTACTGCTTAGCTACTATCACATATTCTGTGGCTCAAGAACTAACACACACTGTACATTGTTCACTCTTTCAAATAGAATTAAAATTTATATATTTAATAAAGAGTAATCTGTTTAAGGCACTCATAATGCTTTATGTATACATTGATTACCACAATCAAATTAATTAACACGCCTATCACTACTCATGATGCTCATTAAATCCCCACCAAATAGAAATTTTAGTTTTCGTTACTTCTTCTTTCCCTGCTCTTGAATATTAAGTGCTTTGGTGACAGATAGCTACATTTTAGTTAGAGAAGTCACACCACCCCTGATAAAAATGAGAACAAACCTCAGTTTTTTGGATGTGGGTGTATGCGGAGTGTACATGGAACAGTAGCTGTGTGAGGCTTTATGGAGAGATGGGTGATTTCAAGCAGATAGCAGGACTTTGAAAGTAAGTGTTTGAGCAGAAGAGTGTCAGTGAGTTGGGAAAGAGATACAGTTGACTGTATATTCTACATCTATTCTTCTCTTCCTTTTTTCTAAAGAGAATTCTGGTATTATTCACTGTTATGTGCCTCATCATTAGCATACCTCAGTCCCTGATTTGGAAATCAGCCTCGATTAATCCAAGTCAACGTACTTTTGTTGGCTATATTCAGAAATGGGCATGGCATGTGATATAATTAAAATCAACTAGGTAAAGGGAGATATTTGCTTGGAATTTCTGGAAAACAACCTTTTCTATCTCCCAGAAGATGATAACAGAGGAAGGACACAGTTTGTGTTGCTACTGGTGATCATCTTATACAGTGTGGACAAACGGCACTGGGATGAAGCCCACCCTGTGGAAGGTGGAGCAGCTAGAGAATGGCCTGGGTCTAGAATGTCAGTCTTTGAATACCTGCATGAACAAACCCTGTCACTCGCATTGGATCTATAAATCCATGAACTAATAAATTTCCTCATTACTTAAACCATTTGAGCTGGTTTTCTGTCAATTATAGCTGAACACAATCCAAGTGATGGGGTACTTGATACTGATAGAAATAGTTGGAAGTCACACAGTAATTTAAAGGATAAAATAATTTGAAAGGTTTAATTCTGAATACCAGATATGAATGTAATGAGTAACAGTTTAGAGTTATGAGAAAAATATACTTGAAGTTCTACCCTGCTGTGTCCATTACTGCCTATGTATCATATTGGCACAATAAAGATAATAAACATATAAGATGGTTGTAGAGAATAAATAAGATAAAGTACATTAAATTCCTGTCATGAAGTAGATGGTCAATAATTGTAACCATCACTTTAATGGCCAGAGAAAAGATCATGTAAGGTCTCTGAGTGAGAATTTTTCTATAGGAAGATGGCTCAAGAGGAATCAAAAGCTCTAAAAAATGAAATTCTAAGAATACAATTTTAAATGATTCTGATAAGAAAGAAAAGAAGTAGTGAAAGGAGCTAATGTGGCTGCATAGGGATAGATTTTGTCAAAATGTAAAATTGAAAGATGGACAAAAAGTCTTATGACATTGAATGAATCTCAAAGAGAGACAGCAAACAAACAAACAAAAACAGAATTGGAAGGGTTGAGGCACAGAAAAAATTCAAACTTAAAAAGGTTTCCAAATTACATCCAAGGATGCAATAATGGAAAAAACCAATGACAGGTGTGGAAAGACTATGACATTAAGAAATCACCAAGAGGTTGTTTGGAAGGTATTGGTTACTTGAATTATTAAAATACTACAATTATTTACAGAAAAAAGAAATCACAACGAGAAAATAAGACTATTTAAAAACTTTAGTGAGCAATAAGCACCATAATATGCCTAATATAGGCGGAATGCCAAAGAGCAAGAAAGAGCACAGGCCGCTTTCAAGGTATGTCAGTGCTATGAAATTTCAAATTATACTTTGAAACACTATGTGTCATGTTGACTTGATTTACTTAGCTGTTAAAACAAAAATAAAAATACCAGATAAATTAGATTCTCATCAACCTAAGGTGATAAATTCTTGGGCGAAGTCTTTCCAGTACAAAAAGGTAACAGAATATATCAGCAACATACTAATTTTCTATGTAAGCATGGTATTTGCAGTTTGCCTCAGAAAAAGCATGATGTTCAGGTTACACAGAAATAGCTTTAAAAAATCTTTGGTTAACTGTAAATACTGAAAATGTTTTCTAGCGATATTACTAATGGATGATACACCCCCCTGTCTCCCCCTTCCCAGTGGATAATGCAAACACAGACAAACACACACAGGGAGCAAGATCAGGAGTCAGACTCTGAATGCCGCCTCGTACGTGGGCCTCCTGACCAAACCTTAACACACACCGAGAACAGAGAACATGTCTCAAGTTCTCCTCAACTGTCTGAAAGAAAAGTCTGAGGAAAAGTCTTCATTACCAAGTTTCATTTCAGATCTGACCTGGTTTAATTTCTGAGAGGGGAGAAGGTATTCTCTCTTTAACTCACAAGTCCAAGAGAGAACAAGTTCCCTCATCAAGGAAGTCTTTGGAAATAATTCACATTCAGGTGAACTGCTTTTAGAAAGCACTTTTCAGTTACCTGCCCCCAGAGTGAAGTTCAAAAGAAAAGGGAGTAAAATGTTCTCAATCAAGATCTCTGAGCTGTGGTGTTTTCTGCCACTGGAGAGTTGCTTGATTCTGAACATTATCACCTTCAGGAATAGGAAACAGTTATTTCTTTACCCAGACGGTCTTTTAATCTTGGAACAAGAGGCCTAAAAAGCTATTCTCACAGAAGGCTTTTCTTGCTTTTAAAAACAATCAAATTTGTTCCAGTGGAGTGGGATGTAAGGAAGGGCACCTCTTCAACTTCAACACAAGTAATTGGACTAGCCTAATTAGATTGCCCAAGTGTTCAGATACCACGGTGATGGGTACTTTATAAATACTGTATGTAGCTAAACTAGGAGTATCCCTTGTGACAATAATAGCCCTACTGTTAGGTCTGATAGGTTAGGAAGATACAAGCCAAATGCTTTGCTACATTCCATAATATTTATTGATAGCTATTTATGTTGACACTTTCAGCCATTTGTGGTGTCTTTTTACTCTAGATCTGTGGGTAGTGTGGTCAAAGACAACTTCTGAAGACACAGAAATCATCTTGGGTGCAAGGTAAGCATCACTGCAGATTCTGCACAATAACTAAGACACTATTATAACTTATAAAGAACTGCCATCCAGAAATCAAGCAGCACTTAATCAGTTCAGAATTAGAACATGTGTAAGTAAGATCTGTATTGAGTGAAAAACCACATACTGCATAGAAGCTAATGGTCTTCTGATCCTAGAAATAGACCAAATGATAGTCTCCAGTTGTTGACGAAAATTCAGGGTTGAGTTGCCTCGTTTCCTTTTGCAAACTTTTTGTTCGTATCACTTGTCAAGGGGTAACCCTTACCAGAGTGACAGCAGAGAAAGAGTCAAACTGCTGGTTTATGGAACCAGGAAGAAAGTGATTGTATGTTTGTAGTCTGTGTACGTCGTTCTTCCAAACTGGATGGTAATTTGTGATCTTTATAAAAGGTTAATAAAATCATTCCTACCATCAGGCAGTTACCTAGTAAAATAACATAGTGATATATAAAAGCTAAAACCCTTGCTCCTAAAATCAACTCTTTACTATGGGGAAGAAAGGAAAATTAACATTTCATGGTGCTAGGTTGTATGCTGGAAATTATACTTTTAATGTTATTAATACTTAGAATAATTTTATAAGCTGGGTAACTAACTCATTTTAAAGATAGAAGGATTGATACCTTTAAATTGATTACTACAAATATTGTTGATTACTACAAAAAGTCCAGCACTATGCAGTAAATTTGAACCCAAGTTTATCTGACTCTAAGACAGATCTTTCCATACCACCATGTTTTATTTTCTCATCAAAAATTTTTGCCCTAGGGAAATAGATTGTCACTTTAACCATGAGTTTTTCAGAATCGGTATTTTAATGTTTGATTGTCACTTTCTCCTTATAATTAATTACTTCTCAGACATTCATGATAGCATCATTGGATAATATCACACTATACATAAAGGAAAAACAGCAAGGCATAAAGAAGCCAGATTTAGAATAAAACACCTGGGTTTGAGCTGACAGTTTAAAACTGTGACTCTAGACATGTCAGTTAAACTTTCTGAATCTCAATTTATTTATTGGATAAATGAGGCATTTATAATACCTATTCCCAGAATGATTGGCAAAAAAAAAAAAAATTGAATATACTTTAGGGAAGCATGTAACACATTTAGCACAATTTCTCTTAAAAACAAAAGAATAAAATCAAGAGGGCTTCATACTTAAAGGGTTGTTTCTCCTAGTTAGAAATTCACTTACATGAATCTACTGTATCAGTTAGGCTGCATCAGGGCTATACCTGGTAATAAAAGTAAGAACCTGTCAGTATATTATGCTTTTCTCAGATCCTTTTAAAATAAAATAAACTGTAACATACTCATTGAGCATGGTTTCAGGGGAAATAAAGAATCAAAGAGCTGATTTATAAAGGTAGAAAACTAGGCACTTGTCTTTTTGAAATGTAAAGGTTTCTCCTACTCTTGTTATTTTCTAATTTACTTAATGGCACTGTATACAAATACACTATTCAAGCTGTAATTCTGAGAATCTATTGTTTTCTTTTTTTCTTTCGTTCTCTACATCTAATTTCCTTCACTCTCTACTTTTGACTATAAATGGCTAAGAAATTCTATTGTTTTTACTTCCTAAACACTCTTTAAACGACCAGTAACTTCTTAACTACCTTTCTCCACTCTTCTTTTGTCTATTCCTTTCCACCCCCTAAATAGATGTTATGCTGCAAATATGACTATTTCATGCACTTGTTTAAAATCCTCGGTGGATTTGGATTGCGCTCCAGATAAAAGCCAAACTCTATCACTGCAAGTCATTGAAAAAACTTTCAGAATCCAGTAAATGGCTGCATTAATCCATTTATAGCACAGTTGAATAATTTTTGTCACTTGTTTTGTTTAATTCCATCATGCCAGAATGAGGCATTGTATGTGGTACATAAGTGATTATGCCAAATTATACCAACAAAAGTGTAAAAGGTGCTATGAATGACGAAAGGGATGGTAGTCCTTGGGGAAGTCTAAGTTCTCACCTCTTTTATTCCATATTACTTAAATTCTAATCAGTTTTCTAAGTATTTGTAGTCTCCTTATCTTTGAGGCTAATGACAGTAAGGAACATGACATCACTATACATTCTATGGACAACAAAATGACATAAAGAAAATATTATGGACAAATTTATGTCAATAAGGTTAACAAATTAGATGAAACATAGAAATTCCTTGAAATTTAGAAATAGCCCTGTCTCTATTAGAGAAGTTGAATTTTGAATGAAAACTTTCTTACAAAATTGAAGAGGAAAGAACACTTCTCTCATTCTGTCAGAGCCCCAATATTGTCCTGATACCTAATGTCAAACCATACAAAGAAATTATAAAATGGGAAAAATCATTCAGACCAATATGCTTCAGGGACATAGATGCTAAAATTCAAAAATTCAACAAATTAAAATCAAAAATACATGACAGATGATGCATCAGAACAAGTGAGTTTGTTCTGGAAAAGCAAGCTTTGTTTAGTATTTGAAAAATCTATCAATATAGTTAATTATATTAACTGAAAAAGAAAAAGCATATCTTTATTTCAATAGATGCAGAATAACTTCTAACAAAATCAATCAACTATTTATGATTAAAAAACTAGGGGCAGATGGGAAGGAAAAACCTAAATCTAACATTATACTTAGTGACAAAAGATTAACCGTTTTCCAGCTAAAGGAAGGAATAAGACAAAGATTTTCACTCTCATCATTTCTATTTAACATTATACTAGAGGCTTTGCCAGTGCAATAGGGCAAGAATAATAAATAAAATGTATACAGACAAGAAATGAAATAGCATTACTTTAACCATCTATGTATAAAATCTTGTGTATAATCTACACAAAAGCTATAAGAACCAATAACTGAGAATTTCAATGTCGCAGAACACATGAACAAAACACAAAATAAAATGTAATTCCAAACAAAAGAATTAAAAAAAGGAACAAACAAAAAAATCACATAAAAATACCCTTTATCATAGCATTGCAAAAATATGAAATAGGGATAAATCTGACAAAAAAAACATGGCAACAAAAATTGTAAAATACTATTGTGAGAAAATAAAGAGGACCAAAATAAATGATTAGATATAATGTTTTCTGGTTGGAAGACTATTGTAAAAAAACGTCAATTCTTCCAAATTGTCCTACAGGTTTAATGCAAAGTCAAGCAAAATCTTAGCAGGTTTTTCTCTTTAAATAAATTGGCAAGATAATTCTAAAATTGACATGGGAATGCTGACTTTTGTTGTATGTCTTTTGCATTCCCATGTCAATTTTAGAATTATCTTGCCAATTTATTTAAAGAGAAAAACCTGTGGTAGTGCTCCTCCACCCTGCTGCCTGATTCGCCAAAGAAATGCAAACATCTGAGGAAGGGACTATAAGATACACATATAGCACCATAAAATTATAGTTCTGTAGAGCAAGAAGAGATGGTTACAGATTACTTAATTTAATAAGCCCATTTTAAAGAGCAAAAACTATGGAAAGGACAAGTTACTTGTTTGATGTGGTATTGCCAATTAGGGCATGAACTAGAAGAACTTTAGTCACTTACGAATCTACTCTTTTCTTGGTAAACCATTTTGCCCTTTGTTTTCCATGGTGCCATCCCGTGTGGAAAATCAAAAGGACATACTGAAATCTTACCATATTGTTTTGAAAAGAAAAAAAAAAACTGATGTAGTCCTAGCCAATCAGGATGCATAGCTAGAGAATATTTTTTCAGAGTTGATCCAGATGTAAATTACTTTTTGAGCAATATTTTTCCAAGATGCTAACTAACTATTTAGGTTACTGACTGAATTTAAAAGGAAAAAGAAAAAAAAAAGCCAACAATATGAAAGTGTAATTTAACCAATTTAAAAGCTTATCTTATAAACTTTTAAAAAATATTAAATATTTGTAGCACAAAATTGTTTTCACTCAAATGATTATTCTTCATTTGCTCTGGCAATCCTTGAAGTATAGTGTAGTTTACAGAAGAAGGCATTTCTATCCTAGTTCCTGCCATCTGTAAAGTGGGTAGAACCCTGAGTTCCAGTCACCAAAGTAACCAGTTCATAGGCTGCTCAATTACCATTTCATTTGGACCTATTGGCATGCCTACAGAATCTTGTTATTTTTATTTCTTCATATAAAGGGCACCCATTTATTTGATACCTTTCTCATTCAATTATTGTGAAAAACAGACTACATCTGTTGGAGAGCAAACATTGTTTCTTCTCTCCAGATGTCTGCTTTTTCTCCTAGAAGTTGGAAAGCACTGGACAAGCAATAACAGATGATGAACACAAGCATAACTACAAATGGGCAAGCTGATTGTTTTCAAAATTGGTATAAACATTTGCTCTTGGGTTGAGATTCAGCCCATAGCAAATCTTTACATTTGCGTTATAAACTCCCAACTTAAAAAAAATGTTTATAATGGAAGTGCTGACAATGTGAAAATTCAGTTATGGTCAGAAAAGCAGTTTTGTTTAAAAATGCCATTTTTCACTTCCATATTTACTTCCTAACCAGTGACTGAGATGTCAATTTCTCCAAAGTTTTCTTTTCTAGTCCAGAGGAGAATTTGACAACTGTTTTGAAATGAACAAGAAATCTTGATTTCAGTCTCTTACTTCTTCAAGAAATATTAGAGTATAGAACCACATACCAGTTACTTCAGGAGTTCATAGAGGATGACTATTATGAACAGGATAGATGAGAATTAAGCTTCTTGCTCGAGAGAGAGAGGTTTTGCTTGCATACAATTTTTGAAAAAGAAATGGTAGCAATTATTAGAAAATACTTTGCTCTCTATGACCTTGACTATGCCAAGACACAGAGGTTATAAAATAAGGTCAGAGAAATCCCTTCACTTGCTTATAAATCACTTAGTGTGCAACTAAAAGTGTGATTTGCACTGTGGGTTTGGTATCATAGTGATCCCAGTTAGCCAGCTCAGGTATCTCTCAGATGTCTCCTGTGTTCATACAGATAAGGGCCTTTTGACATAGCTGAACTTCAAAGACTTTTGATTCTCTCCTGGAATAGCAAAAAGACTAAAAGTAGAAAGAAGAAATGAAAATATATGTGCTAACAATGCATCTTTATGAGGAAGGGATTTTCTTTTGAAAGATTGTGATTGGGTAGAAATCGCAGAAAATTTTATATATGATTATGGGTCCTGATGCGTACCTCTGCTATAATATTAGATACAAGGCAACTCTTTTCATTTGAGAAGTCAAGGCTATTATTTATGATGATTTAGATTATTATCTAGATTATAACTTATTTTCAGGAAAATTGAAATATTTTCTTAATAAAGTGAGAGAAAGGATAAAATAAAAAAGTTCCAAAAATGTAGTCAACATATAAATAGGAAAGACTTGCCATGTCTGGCTTCAACATGGGGGTCTGAGCAGAATCAAATCCTACTTTCTAAGGTTCACACAGTAGAAGAAAGACAAATGGCTGTTAACTCTGACATAAAAACACTCAGTAAATTTCTCTTGAGTCTTCTGAAGGGAGAAAAAATATAGGTTAAAGTCTGAGTTACTCTGTTGCTTACCAACACTTATATTTACCTAATATAAATTATACTTGAACAATTAGGAAATGCATATAAAATCTTAACATTTGTATTTCTCTACATTTAGTCACATAGATTGTGGGATACTTGGTTTATTCAATGTTTGCTGTACAATAATTTTTTTGTGCAATAATTCTTAATGCATGAAAGAAAGCTGATGTTCAAATGTAGAACTCTAGTAATAAAAAGCTATCTATGAATTAGGGTAGAATGTGAATTTTGTACTTTTGTTGTCAAGCCTCAGATCTTGTAACCCTTGCGCATGGTTAACAGGACTCCTGTTAAGTTTATTAGCATAGGTAGGGAAAAATCTGGGTGGTGGATTATCAACCTTTTGACAGGACTGATCTTCTAAAGATTAATGGTCAGCATTCTTGGACTGTTAGATTTCTGTACCTATTTTGAAATGAGTCTTATACACATCAGAATACAATTAAAAGGGTATGTGTATGAAAATATGGAATCTATTCTTACTTTCTATATTAATGAAAAAGTTAATTTATTTGTCACACTGAGACATTTTGAAGTGAAACACATACTTTGAATAAAATGGTACAGTATAAATGTTGGATAGCTAATTATTTTCAATTGTTATTGTAATTTAACATTACATAAAAATGATGTAAATTTGTAAGTTGAGATAAAAGAGGTCTGATGGACAGAATAAGATCAGAATTAAAGATTAATTTTTCCCCCAATGAGAGCTTTTTGGCTTGTCCTCTCAAAATTATTGCTTGAAATGTGTTTTTTGTTTATAGCTCAATGATTCACATAAAGACAGCATTACAGTGTCACATAAAATAACTATAATATTTGTTGTAACTAAAAAAAAGTATGCGGAAAGCACCTCACAACTAATAACCATGGCTTTGGTACATTCTTTCTGTAATCCTTTGGCCAGAACTGTAATGGGAGCAGATAAGTACCCATTCTAATAAGTGCCTTGCTTTTTTGCTTTTTTTTTTTTTTAACTACTTGGTGATATCCTAATTAACCATGCTCAATTGATTGCTTTCAAAATAAGAACTAAGAGCTCTCATCTAGTCAAGTGGAAGCTAATTCAACTCTTTTATACTATGGCAATGATAAATCTACACACATACTCATACTCACACCCACCACATGTATTATATTAGCAATATCACACCCTAGGTCTTCTGGTGTGAACACATGATAGGCACATTTTCATGGAATTTCACGTAGTATTTTTCTTTTAATACTTTATGAGGGTGGGCACAAATGTCCCCTTCTCATTCACAGATTAAAATTGTGTTTTGTAATTTTTTTGCCATCATTTCTAAACTCTCATATCCAGAAAATATGCTGTTTCACTTGGAAAAAAGCAAGAGAGTAAGTGGGAGAAAATGAACTCAAATCAGGCAGATGAAAACTGAACATTTTATGCCTTAACCCAATTCTGTCTCTTTTTTCTTTTCTAAGTCAAAATTAAACACATGTAATTTGGATTGACAAGCACTTAATGATTCGGTTATGTGATTATAGCATGTGGTCAGAGCATCTCCTGTGTGATGATATTCGGTAGTAGAATATGGGATTTCTAGAACCTTGTTACCATAGGTCACATGAACATCTTCTCTTCCCTGATCACGTAGATAAACAAGGGCGGATGATACAGTACATAACTGCCATACGCAGAGCTGAAAAACTGTTTTCAGCATATATAAATCCCAGTCCAGGAATTACACAACCAGAGTTTAAAATGTTCCATGTAAATCATCCAGACTTAAGCTTCTTAGGAAACACAAACCATTCTCTAAGGACATATGAGACCAGAACTTCAGAAGATGCTGTCTCACTGGGGGATGGCAGAAAACAGCAGCTTGCAGACCACCCTGGTGCGTAGTAATCAACAATGCAGTGGCCCACTTTATAAAGGCGTCAGACAGTCTGTAAGCAAAAGGCAGAACCTCCAACTGAGACAGGCCCTGCTAATAAGTGGCTTCTAGGAAAAAGAAGAGGGAGAAGAAGAAGGAAAAAAAAAAGCTAGCTTTAGCATATGCAACAGGTCTCATATCACAATCTATTTTTCCCTTTTGGTTCCCCTTTCTTTCATACGAGACAATTCTATCAAGGGTGTCATCTTGAAACACCACGAGCAGGAGGATGGAAGAAGGCCCTGACATTCTTACCTTCCTGCTCTCACAGCCTTTCCTACATTTGTTATGGTGCTGCACTTGTAAATATCTAATCACATGTCTGTTTCCCCTGCTGGACTGTGAATTTCTTCAGAGCAGCACCGTGCCCTGTTCAATCGTACTGTTTCTCCTTCCAACCTAGTTTGGGCTCCAAAAGTCTTTCAGGACATATTTGGTGAAAGAGTTGTTCTATTCCTGTACTGCCTTTGCTGTCTGGGAGGCTCTGGACAACCCCCTTCATGTGTTTCAGCTTTGGTTTCCTCACTGAACAAATGGGAATGATGCAGCTTTAAACATTTTGCAAAAACTTAGCTGAAGATATTCTATATTTGAAAATATTTTTCAAAAAGCATGTGTTGGCAAGGTGCAGATATGGGTGTTTCTTATAATATAAGCTGAATTTTAATCATAATATAATTATTATACACTATACAATGATATAGGTGAATTTGACTTATTCTGACAGATAAGAGTTCTTTGATCTTACGTTGAAAATCATTCAAAGGAAACTTATTGATTTGTATAATTTATCTAACATATAATGATGAAAAGCAACAAAGCAATTACTTGAGGAAGCATTGAAAATACCTCAATTTCCTTATAATTCTGATTTTATATCAGCAAAAGTACCTCAGTGAGTACTCGTACCTGCTGTGATAAGTACAGAGACTAAACCACATTTTGTCAATAAGGGGCAACTTGTACAAATTCGGAACACAAATCGAAAATAATAATGTGGAAGAAAGTACAATTCATTAATTCAAGCTTTAAGATAAGATCACTGGATCCTGCTGACCCTACATGTTAATCAGTTGATTGATTAATTGCTACAATCATAATAATTATATGGTGCAAATCTAAGTACCCTTAATGATAGTGTACACTTAGAATTAAAAGTTCTTTTCAATCTGTGTATCTTTCCTCTTTCTTGAATCAAAGGAATTGGTTTCATTTACTTTAAAGATATCTTTTGGCTTGTAGAACTGGAAAGCTTATGTCAAAATTAGCCAAGGTTCATTTTTGCCTGTCCCATTAACCATTTTTTGTTGTTTTTTAATGATGTTTAAAAATTTAAAACAATCTTGAACCTATGAAATAAGAACCTTGCATTATACATAGTCATCAAATTATATTACTCTTACTCCAAACATGCTCACTGTATGAAGGGCTGTAACAATCGCAGGGTAGCAGATATCCCCCCAAATACAATTCTGCATAGTTTATGTTCCATATTTGGACAGCAGATAGACTGAGCCTGAGTTTCCACTTGCATACTCAGATTTGAGTAAAGTGAATGTAACTTATTAAGAGCTATTCAGACACTTAATATGAGAGCTACAATTAAAATGGCTAAAGTTGTACACAAATTTATATTTTTCACATGTAGGAATCCTAACTTTGGGATTTAACTTTTTTTTTTTTCTAGAGAGAGAGACAGAGAGGGAGAAATATATCACAGTATCTTTCATTTTTCCAAAATTTCACCCTGTCACTCTCAACTTCTAACTACCTAGTTAACATTCTTATAGCCATAAAGATGCAGTGGGTTGATCTTGGACTAATTCCTTGCAGCACAAAGGTATAATGAACTTTGCTGGGGCTCAGAACATCATTCCTCAAAGTATGGCACTTTGGCATGCTCCTTTGAAATGAAGGAGACTGGAAGGGCCTCAGATGCAAGACATTCTTTCTTTCTTGGCCCATCTTTGCCCAGAAACAGGTCATAGAAACTGGACTTCTTCTTCCCCAAGGCAGATCATAGAAACTAGAACTCCTCTCCCCTTAAGCAAGCCACAAAACCTAGAAATGTCACTCTCTGACTTCCTTCCTTCTTCCCTGAAGATCCTCGTGTGACAGGTGTCCTGCCCTCTACCCGGAGGAAGGAATGTCATACAAAGACACAGAAAAGAGTCTGAACAACTGGGCCTTGCAGTTTCCTCCCTTGGTCTCTTACCACTAGCCAAGCAGAGCACCTGCTGTGTACAAATGGGGTTTCTGCTTCCTTTCTTCCCTTAGACACATCCTGCCAATTACCATCAAATTATTTTCACTAAGACATAGTTTTCTGTTTTTCACTACCTTACTCAAAAATCTCTAATGGGATTTTTGCTGCCCATAGGATGAAATTTAACACTGCTGCAGTACTGAATTCTCTGCAATTAGTTAATTAATTTACTGACCAAAAATGTACTGAGTACGTCTTGTAATGAAAACATGAAAGAAGGCAGGAATATACAGTACTGAGTCAGTGACTGGCTGTGCCTGCGTGGGGTTTATAATTGTAATAGGACTGCTTTTCCTTTTCTCTTCTTGTTGTCTCAAAGATCTTTGCTGCATTCAATCCTGACACTTCACTTTCTATAAAATAACACGTTCCTCTCAGGGACGGAGTCAGGGACTGTGTTCACTTAGAGGCTGACTCTCCAAATTCCATGGACCCTTACTGCCCCCTTCATGAAGTTTTCCCAACTAGTGTACTCTTATCTCTCCGTTTCGGTAGAATATTTATTGTTTTCAGCATTTATTATGCCGCTAGATCACATGTGGTCACATATTCTTCTCAAGTTCAGGGAATATACCTTGTGCAGTATTCTCCTCCAGGAATGCATAGCCTTGGGACAAGATGCTGGGAAGTCAGTGTAAAGAGGAATACTTAGTTTCCTCCTCTTGTAATCCACCCAGGAGAAAGGACCAAAGTCTATGATTCCCAAACCTGATTACACACCAGAATACCTGAGGATCTCCTCATGGTGTTTTAATAAAATTCCCAAACTTCATAATGAATCCGTGTCTATCAGGGTGGGCCCAAGAATCAGTTTCTACAAAATTGACTCTGGTCAAAGCCAGGTTTAACAGGGTAATGGATTCTAAAATCTCTTCCAACATTGGCTATTCTTACACTTTTTTTTTTTTTCATTAGATCTATACTTAGTTTTAGTTCAGAAACTTGTAGAATTCAGAAAAATATAAAAGAAAATTAAGGAACAAAGTCTGTATAATCATTCAGAGATAACCCTGCTAATATTCTAAAGTAAACCTTTTAGTCTTTTCTCTATATACAAATATTTATATACATATTTTAAAGTGGATTCATAATATACATGCCACATTACACGTATGCTCTTTTAAAATTTATTGTTGTCTTACTTTGTGAGTAATGTTTTCTATAGCACAATTTAACAACTGTAAAATATTCCATTACACTAATGGGCCATCATTTAACTTTCTCCAGGTTTGTATATATTTTCATTATTATAAATAACATTTTGAGGGGCAAGTTTGTAAATATTATTGTGCAGATCTTTGCAAATTTCATAAGGTAAATTTCTCAGATATGTTATTGCCAGTAAAAGGTATGTACATTTTTAAGGCTTTTGATATAAATAGATCAAACACCCTCCAAGAATTTTGTAAGAGCTCCAATCCTAAGTGGGTAATGGGTCTTACCCTGAACTTTGGCATACATTTTATCTATAGCCAAGTGTTATAAACAGCTCTTCACAGGTAGCATCGACTTACACCTGATTGCATCTGTGCAAACTGCATCTTTTGCTCAGTTTACTAAATTTGTTGGCTATCTTCTTTTCAGGTTGTCACCAATTTTAGAGAATAGAAAACTTCTATATAATTAACCTCCTCAAGTACCCTTTGCTGGGATATAACATGAAAGCTAAAACCTGAAGCTTGTGAATGCTATTTTCTTGTTTGATACCTTGTTCTGGCCATCTGTTGAACAAATATCTAGTTCCAAATAGTCAGTTAACACTGATGGCAAATCTTAATAACTTTTACTCATGAATATCAGCAAGAACAATACTGTGCTACTCCTCTAGTCGTGGCCGTTGCAGTACCTCCAAACTTTTTTTTTTTTTTTTGCAGGTTTTTGGCCCTGGCTGGGTTTGACCCCGCCACCTCTGGCATATGGAGCTGGCGCCCTGCTCCTTTGAGCCACAGGTGCCGCTCTCTCTCCATACTTTACACAGATACCCAAAAGCATTGTGTTTTTTTATTTTTTTCTCCGTTTCTCTGTCTCTTTCTCTTGGTCTTTAGCCTCTCAGCACTGGAGACCCAGAACACCCACAGCTAGTCAAATATGCGCAATGTAGTGCCGCTTAGCCTTGGGAATCCCCAGATCCAGGGCCAAGAAGTTCATAAACACAGTAATGGGCCCTGTTCTATCAGAAGTGAGCACTGCTCAACAGCGCAAGTAGAAACAGCCTTTACGGCTGGACTTGTTGCACTGTGAGAGAGTAAAAGCTTCATGATGGTAGCTGTAGCACTGGTTTCTGGAAAGGCGATCTACTTCAGTTTACAAACTAAACTGAAGGGAATGGTTGCTCACACATGGTCCTGATGCCACCGACATAAGAAACACGGCAACAGGGGGAGTGAAGTAGGAATTTGGTGGCAGATGGTCAGGTCTGCAGGAAGTGTCCACCCAGCTTTGTTTGGCCCATATTCTGAAACAACCAAACACTTAGTGTAATTTATAAGCATGTCGGTACCAATAAATCAGAATCATGCCAACAGTCATGTTTATTATATTCTTGTTGCTTAATATTCATGACAGTAATTTATTTTTATAGTACAGTTTCACTGTTCTCTCCACCATTGCTCTGCATTTAAGTCTGGCAAGTTGTATTAGCGGTTCAGGTAACCCTTTGAGGACTGTAAAAGTTCACCTTTATTTACTCAGTTAATTTTCCCTTTCTTCTCTCATAGAGCTTTTAACCACCCGGATGAAGTCTCTGTAAATATGTGGTATTAATAATAATATGATACAGAAAACATGAAGCCTTGAGTCTGTGGAATTTTCTGATAATATCGGTTCATAAGGCCGATAAGAACATTTGGAGAGACCTAAGCAGTTAATTCGTAAATTTACTGTCGACAAATGGTTGACGCTATTCACCTATTGCCTCTCCTCCTTCCTACTCCTGAGTGTAGCATTTTGGAATCATTGGTGTTAATTACTATGGATTGTTCAAAGAGGAATGTCATGAAAACAACCTCCACAAAGCACACTGTTATTCATTTAGTGCTAAAGCTACAGAGATGAGTAAACCTGGTTCCTGCCCCAGAGATGCTTAAGTCAGGTTAGAGATGCAAACGATATTGTACTGGTCTGTACCTAGACATGAGACAACTTATACTCTGTTTTATACTTAAAAACTCAGTAGGAAAAAAAAAAAAAAACAACTTGGTAGAGAAAATTTACAATTAATAGCCAGAAAAAGGAATCATAAACATACAAGCCTAAAAATAATTTTTTTTCTTTTTCTTTTGACTCACTCTGGGTAGAGTCTGGTGGTGTCACAGCTCACAGCAACCTCAAACTCTTGGCCTCAAGAGATCCTCTTGCCTCAGCCTCCCATGTAGCTGGGACTATAGGCATCTGCCACAATGGCCACTTCATTTTTTTATTAGTAGAGATGGGGTCTGGCTCTTGCTTAGGCTGGTCTTGAATTCCTGAGTACAATCAATCTATCCCCCTCAGCCTCCTAGTGTGCTAGAATACGGGCATGAGCCACCATGCCTAGCCAAAACAATTTTATTTTAAAGCCTTCCCAAATAATGATATTCTTATGATCTGTGCACTTTGTAACATATATTTGCTGTTTCTCAACAAAGGGGAATATCATTGAGTTTGAGTACACACGGTATTAGTATTTTAATCATATTAATTCTTTTTATTATGAGTATGGAGGATTGAAATAATGAGTTCATCTTATAGACTCCATGAAAATACTTTCTTTGCACATGACGTGTGCCATTTTGTTGTAGTTCCATTGTTCAATTAAATAGTTTGTTTTTAAAATTTATTTTAATTTTACATTTAAAACAAATTTTTGGGTTAGTACTAGGGTACATACAATTAGGTAACATTATTTGTGTTTGTAAGGTAAAATCCAAAGTCTGAGTTGTACTTATATCCTTAACCCAGGAGTTGCACCATATAGCCATGCACTGTACCTGAGAGGTAGGAACTTACTGACCCCCCTTATACCTTCTTGCTTTTTGAATTTAATTGCGTTTTTCCCTCAGGTGGGCCTGTAATTGTTGATTTACTAGTTTCTTGTTAGAAACGAGTACATGGGATGCTTGCTTTTCCATTCTTGAGATACTTTACTTAAGAGAATGTTCCCTAAATCCTTCCAGGTGAATACAAAAGATACAAAGTCTCTATCTGTTTTTATGGCTGAATAGTATTCCATGGTATACATATACTACAGTTTATTGATCCACTGAAGGGCTGACGGGCACTAGGGTTTTCTCCATATCTTTGAAATTGTGAATTGAGCTTCTATAAACATTTGAATTCAAATGTCCTCATGGTAAAACGATCTTTTGCTCTTCTGGGTAGATACCTAGTAATGGGATTGTGGGATCAAATGAGAGTTCTACTTTTAGTTCTTTAAGGATTTTCCATACTTTTTCCAAAAAGGCTGCACTAGTTTGTAGTCCCACCAACAGTGCATAAGTGTACCCTTCTTTCTGCATCCCTGCCAGAATCTGCAGCTTTGGGACCTTGGGATATAAGCTATTCTCACTAGTGTTAGGTGATATCTCAAAGTGGTTTTGATTTGCTTTTCTCTGATGATACATAATACATATGAAAAAAGGTGTAAGAAATTTGTTATTTTCTAATTTACTTGCTGGAAATTACAATAAGTACATAGTGCCTTGTGCCCACTTATACTTTAAGCATTTAGAAAACAGGGAGCTTATTATTGCTAACTTGGTTGTTGTTGTTTTCTAGCACTGATGCATTTTGTACAAAATAGGTGGTCTTAGCTAATGTTCCTAAAAAATAAATTAAATATTTGTTACAAATAAATTTACACAACTTTAACCTTATCCATCTGCTAGGTGTGTTTGAATTTTACCAGTACCTCATTTTATTTTGAGAAGTTTTTCCAGAGACCCAGGCATAAGAATGAGTACCTGTAATGTTGCCTTGGATACAGAAAACAAGAGAAAAGCCTTTCTTAAATAAATCATTAAGTTTTGAAATCATGTGTGTGAGAAGAGAAATTCATTTATATTCTATTTTGTTTCCTGTCATTATAGTTTTCAATAACAGAGTCTTTATCTTAACCATATCTATACCTATTAACTATTTCTTTTGTAAATAGACATTTGTTATCATTTTGTCCAAATTAGGTGAGAATTGTATATTTTTTTGAATCTTTTAGTTCTGGGTTCAAATTCCAGCTCTGTTAATGGTCCAGCTGGTAGCCTTAGACATGCTAATTAATACTGATTAGTTTAAGTTTCCCAAATTGAAATAATGGGGATAATAATGTTGACCACAAAGGAGTGTTACAAAAATTAATTTAAATGGTAAAATGTACACATGGAACATCTGCCAATATACAAGTAAAAGTATGGTAAGTATACTATAAATTAGAGCTGTCATTATAGGCACAGTTCTGAGATTTATTTATATCATCACCAGTCTATTAGTTTATGATATCGGTGATTCAACTTCTTTACAAAAGTTGTCCAAATGTCTAGAGATCTTCACTTTTAAACTGGAATGTCTCTTTCCTACAATTTTTCTTCCTGGCATAATATTTGAAATTCTTCCCAACATGTTGAAAATTGTTATCTGGAAATGCTCCATTGTTCCAAGTGGTCTTACTGTTTGTATTACATGATCTTGAAATATATTATGGACATGGAAGACTGATTGCTGAGGTTATAAATGTTGTAATAGTGGGAGGAAGGTAGAATGGATTTATAGTGAAAAACCTGGGTTTAGGTCCTAGTTCCAGCTGTTCGGAGGCTCTGGGGAGATAAATCTTCTGAGTATGTCAATCTTAAAGCAAAGCTCTTGTTGATGTCACTGTCTTGAGAGGCTAGAATTGTGAGACGAGCACAACCATACAGTGTTGCACGCACATTTCTGCATGTAAGTTTAAAACTGTATAAACGTATCAGAGAGAAAGGGGTAAAAGTGGCACTTGGAACAGTAAATTAGATTTCAGATCCCAATAATATAATTAAATAATGTTAATAAAGAGCTCATTAAATCTTACATTGCATTAATAGGAACATATTGCCAGAGTAAAAAACAAAATTATCCTATACTGATAAAGTTGCATACCTAAACACTCCACTGAAGTATGACTTCTGTCATGAGTAGGTTTGTGTCCCCTCCAATTCATATGTTCAAGCCTTAAAGCCCCATGTGATGGTACTTGGAGGTGTGGTTTTGGGGAGGGAATCAGGCTTATTTGAAGTTAAGAGTGTGGGGTTCCCATACTGGGATTAGTGTCCTTATAGGAAAGACGGAGACCAGCACTCCTCCTCTGGCACATGAAGACACAGAAGAAGGTGGCCATCTGCAGGACAGGTAAGGACCCTCACTGGAATCTGACTATCCTGGTGTCCTGATCTGGGTCTTCCAGCCTCCGGAACCGCAAGAAATAAATTTCTATTGTTTAAGGCATCTGGTCTCTGGTATTTTGTCATAGTTGCCTGACAACTTGCGTGGAGTAAGAGAATTTGGACATTTGGGGGAGTGTGATCTTGGTGCCGAAGGGTCAGGAAACTTTGATTCAAGAGAAATTATTGAAAGAGTGGAGAAAGAAAGGAGAACATTGAATCCGCACTACAGTTACACTCTAGATGTTTTCAAAATATTAAGGAGACATTAGGGAAAGTTGCTGCTGGAAGTCTGACACTGACCGAGGTGGTTTAGTTATGCTCCAGCTGGTCTGTCTTTCCCCTTAGTGGGGCTTTCTGCTTGGCTGACACTGTTCCATGTCCATTCAGGGGTCCTGTTCTCAGAAGCCCTGGGCATTGCAGATCTAAGCATCATAGATGTGGACTTTGAAGGTCTTTCTGGGTCTAATATTTGGTTAGGATAATTCCATTCTCTCTTTTTCTAAAATGTTTTCATGTTACAGCAAAAGGAAATGAAAATTTCTAAAGAATGTTAAGTAATGGTTTCTTACAGGTACCACTTAAATATTTAAAAATTAATACATAAAAGATGTCAAAGGATAATCTTACCATTATGCTTACATTAAGGGGCCTGGAAGAGGAGCTCAAAGGATTGTCACGTTTATCTGTTGGTAAGACAATATCCACCTGCAACTAGCAGGACAGATGGCACTAATTAGATCTGGCCACCCGTCACTTGGCAGAGGAATGGGCTTGAGATCTGAAAGGGTCAACCTTTCACCTGCTGGAACTCAAGGTGAGAAGGAAAACAGAAAGGGGCCAAAAGCTGGCTGTCTGCTTAGACAGTGACCATGGATTTGGGTTTCAGGCATTTGACCTCTTAAAATTTCAATTTCTGAAAGATAAAGGTGTTGTATAAAATGAAGTGGTTGGAAGTGGGGGTAGGAGGAAGTACAAATTTAAATGGAAAATAATCCATGACCCAATGAAAGGAGGGAATTCTCATTATAATCTAATAGAACTTTTTATTCTTCATGGATTTTGAAAAATACATGTTTGCCTTTATCCTTCCAAGTATATTACTTTTACTCTTAAAACTGCTACTTGTTTTCTGTAAAAGTATATTCATTCTCGAGGTTTCTGTTTCTCAGAGGGTAGGCAGAAAATGTACAAGTCACTCCTTAGGGGAAAATTCCATTCTCCAAACCACATGGCAGTGCTGTGGATATTCCTCAGCTCCAAAATGAGCAGAATTCCCCCAGGAATTTTATAGTACACAGCAGCCATCACATCTGAAGTTTGACTCTGCAGAGGAAGGAGTGAGGCAAAGGAATAAAACCCACATTTCATGAAGGCCGTGACAGCCTGAGAAGCTATTCGATGAAAATTCTTCTATCGACAGAGAAGCAGGAGATTAGAGGATGGATATGTTCTTGAGCAAATGAGAATGTGTGACTGAGTGTGAGCAAAACAAGAAAGAACAGGGTAAGAGATCATTTCTTATTCCACAGCAGGCTTTGAAAATAGCTCACAAGAAGTTAATATGCAAGTTCTCTAGAGAGAATTGTTGAGAAAAAAACAAAACAAAACAAAAACCCAAAACTACCTTTTTAAAGCTAGAATATTGTAAAGTGTGACTAAAAAAACAAAATGAAACCTATCAGGTTTGAAATGTGTGTGTGTGTACCTGCTTCTGTGTTCATATGTGTATATATGAGGAAGGATGATTCCTTATTGAATATAGCTTAGTTGATAACTCTTCCAACCTTTTTATCTCTGAGAAAGAGCTAAAATGTTACAAATTTCCCAACTGGGAGAAGGCATTACTTTGGTTGTTTCTTCTGGTGCCTCTGTGAACACCACAGATGTGCTAATATTTAACAGGAGCAACGCAGCATTGCGATGAGGAAGCTAGACAGCCTCTGGGTTATGATTAAAATGTACATTCTATGATAGAGTGATAGGTCTTGGATGATTCAAAATGGAGACGGGCCTGGGAATGACTAGCAGAACAAAGGAGAAATGTCTTAAGATAAATAGAAAGAAAATGGGAGGCCCTGGGTCATGAAGCAAGTATCCTGTATGTTAATATCATCTTTGACATGATGGTGGTATTTGGAATTTAAGACAAAAAATATTAAATTGGAATGAACATGGCCACTTCAAGATATATCACTTGAGACAGGCTTACTAGAGAAGGGGAAAGACTCATGGTGAGAATGAACAGTAAGATCCTCTAAGACTGTGATTTAAACTAATATCTGATCACTACCCCCTAGTGTTTATTGAATACTGTATGCTACGAACTCTATAAATAAGTGCTTTACCATGATCAGCATGTCATAATATTCTTTGAACAATCTCCACAGGGGAGATATAATTTTTCTAACCACTTTATAGGTGTGGAAATTGAGGCCTACATTAAGAGATTGAGAATTTTTTCCAGGTTGGCAGGTAGTGAATAGTGGAGTCAGGATTTGAAGCAAGGTGTTGGTGAATGGTGTGGGGAGACACTTTAGCTTAGCTGATGAGAGTAGACTTTGTTAAGAAGTTGACATGTGAGTGGTAATTTGGGAAAGTGCTCTTCAGTAAAAAGAGGGGGCAGTCAAAGACCCTCAATGTGCCTGGAGTATTCAAAAAAAACCCAGGACACCAGCGTGCTGGAATGCCACAGATTAGGCAGAGAACTGGAAACAAGTTGGAAAGCTTCTGGGTGACCAGAGCATGTAGGGCTTTGGATTACATAGGGCTTTGAAGGCCTTAGAAGAAGTTTGGCTTTTCCTCAAAATAAAATACCAGCAAACTAGATCAATTTGCCTACACTGGTAATAGAACCATCCTGGACTGGTGAGAGAAAAAGTCATGGGAGAAGTAAGAGAGGCCATTTTCCCAAGATGCAGCTGGAGTCTTGGAAGACTCTTCAGTGATGATCACAATGATGTATCAACCCAAGAAAGTGAAACGAGGCAGTAGGCTCAGTGTAGAACTAAAGGCTACAGACCTTCAACTTCATTAGGGTCCATTGATGCAAATCCACCATTAGAGGAATGGGTCAAGATAAGTGTTTTTTACTGAGAGGAGCTGAGGAGAAGTTATTCAGTTTGCTATCTATTTTTTTTTTTTAAACATGCCTATTCAGTAGAAGTAGGGATACTCCAGAAGCTGACTCATGAAGGCTGCCTGGCTGATGGCTCAGCTTGAAAAGTGACCTCAAGGATATGGGAGAAAGAAGTGCATTTAAAACAAAAGTTTTAAGGAAAGGCAAAAAGACAAGGACTATATTTTCTAATGGAGCTGATGTTTTACCACTCAATTAATTTCAGAGTCAAGGTCCAGTTTTAATTCTGAATCACCTTCTAGTTTTACTTATAAAGGACTTTTCATTAAGTCCAATTAAGTTGATGGAAGTCCAGTTTTTTATTATCTAGCACTAAACCATTCCCACAAAAAGACACCTGTGCAAGCCATTTGGCTTCAGTCAACTATTTTTTAAAAATTTAATTATGAATATAATTAGAATGAGTTAAGAGACAGGCAAGGCATCATCCATAAAATTTCCAGTTCGTTCACACGCACACACCCCCCAGATAAAAAGCAACCATAACAAAAAACCTGCAAATCTGTGAGAATATTAGCTTACAGTGGAAATTCTAAAAAGAGAATCTTTATAAAATTTACCTTTATTTCAATTTCGAAATTCCTTGAAATGGTGTAATACTACATTTTTACACTACATTGTTTTTACACGTCTGGTTTCTTTGTGGAAAACCTTCAGACTCTGCTTTTTACTTTCTGTCATTGTAAGGCCGTTTGTCACCATCATGCTTTCATGTTTAGCAATTGTTTTTAGTCAAGTGCCTTGCAAGCTCTGTTTCTTCTCTCCAAAGAGTGTCATCATGGAGTTGATGACGCATCAGAAATGGTTTGACCAAAGGGCTAGATAAAGTCAAGAGTAAAGAAAATATTTGCAAATACTCTTGACTGGATTTTTTCACCCAATTACCTATTGAAAGTATACTTTAAAGGCAAAATAGCATGATGGCTATAGAAAATACCATTAGAATGTGCAGCTGGTACACTCTGCCACAGGGCAATGTCTTTAATTTAAATCATTTTTATATGAGAATAGTGTGCCTGACATACGTGAGTTGTGTTTAAGGACCAGGCATAGAATGTGCTCTACCTTTGGTGACTAACAACCCTCATTTTAGTGGTGCTCAACCACTCTCTGGGTACCATTTCTCACATTTTTTTAACTGCTAATTTATCAGCATTTTAAAAAGCCTGACATTAAAAAAATGCCATTTTCTTTCTTTCTTTATTTTTTTTTTGAGACAGAGCCTCAAGCTGTCACCCTGGATAGAGTGCTGTGGCATCACAACTCACAGCAACCTCCAATTCCCGGGCTCAATCAAGTCTCCTGCCTCTGCCTCCCAAGTAACTGGGACTAGAGGCGCCCGCCACAACGCTCGGCCATTTTTTGGTTGCAGCCGTCATTGTTGTTTGGCGAGCCCAGGCTGGATTTGAACCCGTCAGCTCAGGTGTACGTGGCTGGCACCTTAGCCCGTTGAGCCACAGGCGCCAAGCCAAAAAAATGCCATTTTCAAATGCATATATAACTGCAGCCTTTAAGTTAAAGACTTGTATGTAACGCCATTAGTATCTTAATTTAGCACTGGCTTGCTTAGTTTCCGTTATATACATATGTGTATATGTGGATGAAATAAACACAATATATAATGAATATTAGGTAATCTTTGTATGAAGTTAACATATCATTATATGTAAACTTACATATTGAGAACAGAAAAATATGACAGAAGAGATGATACTGGAACCATAAGGTTGTTTGGGCTGAAGAATTAGCATTGCAATTCTGCAAACTCACACAGCCTGATTGGATCATTATGCATTGTATATATATATATAGAAACATCACGTAGTACTCCACAAATATGTATAATTATTATGTATCAATTTAATAAAAAAAAGAAAGAAATAAACACCTTAAATTGAGGCAAGGAATACATTAAAAAGATGCAAAGTGCTAGAAAAAACTGCATTGGCTGAGATAAAAAAAATTCATTGGCAGGGACTCACAATAGAATAGTATTAAAGAAAATAATATTAGTGTGCTTGAAGGAATAGCATGATCCATAAAAGACAAAATTTATAAATTGGACTTTATCAAAATTAAAAATGTCTACTCTTCAAAAGATAATGTTGAAAGAAGGAAAAAACTAGCTGTAGAAAGGGTAAAAAATATAAGCAAATTATATTCAATATATTTAATAAAAATTCATATCCAGAATACACAAAGAATTCTCAAAACTCAACAGTACAAAAGTAAACAGTCCAATTTTTATTTTTTGCAGTTCACTGAGGTCGGGTTTGAACCCGCCACCTTCGGTACATGGAGCTGGCACCCTACTCGCTGAGCCACAGGCGCCATCCTAACAGTCCAATTTTTAAAGTAGACAAAAGATTTGAAGGGACACTTAACCACAGAAAGCAAGGGAATGGCAAATAAGTACCTGAAAAGATGCTCAGTATCATTAATCATGAGTAAAAGGCAAATTAAGCCATAGCTACCACTTCACACCTAAGGAATAGCTAAAATCAAAAACACTGATCACACTCAGTGCTGTTGAGGATGTGCAGGAACTGATATTCTCATACACTATTGGCAGGAATTGCAAAATGGTGCAACCACTTTGGAAAAGTTTGGCAGTTTCTTAACAAGTTCAAATACACCTACCATATGAAGCAGATCTTTCACTCTGAAGTATTACCCCAGAGAAAAGAAAGCATTTTTCCACATAAAAACGTATACATGAATGTTCATAAGAGCTTTATTTCTAATAGTCAAAAACTAGAAACAACCCCAATGTCCACCAACAGGTGTGTGGATAAACAAATTTTGTTATATTACTCAACAAAAATGAACTCTTGATAAATGTAACATACATGAATTTCAAAATCATGCTGAGTGAAAGAAGCCCTTTTCAAAGAGTATATACTGCATGATTCCATTGACATGAAAGTCTAAAAAGTTCAGATTAATCTACAGTGATAAAAAGCAGACCAGCAGTGGCTTGAGAAGGGGGTACAGAGGGGTGAGGAGGAGAAGCAAGGGGAATTGCAAAGGATCAAGAGGACACTTCTGAGAATGATGCATATGTTCATTATCCTGATTGTGGTGCATACATTTGACAAAATTTATCAAAGTATACACTTTTAAAATGCAAAGTTCAAAGTATGTCAGTAGAGCTAGAAAAAATCTCCCACTATTTCAAGAAATTACCAAAATTAAAATTATAAAAAGAGAGATGAAGAGTGGAAAGGAGAATATGCTCCCCTTACAAAGGGAAGAGTAAACAGATATTGCTGAATGTGGATGAAACAAGAAATGGAGGTTTAGGGCGGCGCCTGTGGGTCAAAGGAGTAGAACGCTGACCCCATATACCGGAGGTGGCGGGTTCAAACCCAGCCCTGGCCAAAAACAGCAAAAAAAAAAAAAGGGAAATGGAGGTTTAAGCATATATTTATCAACTAAATGCAAAAACATGGCTGTAAAATATTGCCAGGAGGGAAGTAGAATGAATTAATATTAGGTAATAAAATGTTGATAAATTAAAAGTAGAGGTACTATCTAGAGTTACAAAAGTAACCACTAGGAGAAATACAAGTTAAAATTGTTAAATGAGGTTTCCTTTCTTGAGGAGGCCTGGGGATGTGAAGTGATAGGGCACAAACCATTTTTTTCCTTTCTAACCTCTTCTATAAGATTCTGTTTGTTACATACTGTAACTTGATACAAGTAAATAATTATAAAAAGAATATCAACACAATTAAACTTGAAATAGTTATATAAAACAGGAAAATAACACTGTATATCTAAAAGAATTTTAAAAGAGAGCAACAGGTTATAGAAATCAGAGTGCAGGGTTAATAATAAGTCAACATTTAAAGCATTAATGCTTTTAATATCTAGTAGTAAATACTAAAATACTGCTCACTCTTAGAACTGTCTTCATTATTTTTAAACAAAAACTACTATGCTAAAATTTCTGACCTTTAATTTAATTCTATGCTCAGTTTTTTAAAAAGATGAGGAATTGTTTTTGGTGTTAAATACAATGTAGAGTACATTAGTCTTATAAGGGATGGCACAACAGAAAGATATTTGGCAATAGCTAGTTAATTATTACTCAAGGCAATGTAAGATGATGGACTTTACATTTTTCTTTTTTTTTTTTTTTGAAACAGAGTCTCACCATGTCACCCTTGGTTAAAGTGCTATGGTGTCACAGCTCACAGCAACCTCAAATTCTTGGGCTTAAGCGATTCTCTTGCTTTAGCCTCCCAAGTAGCTGGGACTACAGCACCCACCACAATGCCTGGCTATTATTTTTTTGTAGTTGTCATTGTTGTTTGGTAGGCCCAGGCCGGGTTTGAACCCATCAGCCCTGGTATATGTGGCTGGCACCCTAGCCACTGAGCTACAGACACCAAGCCATGGACTTTACATTTTTTTTTTTAATAATTTTATTAAATCATAATTGTGTAGATTGGTGCAATCATAGGGCAGAATGTGCTTCATATATAATCAGAAACATTTTGATCGTACTGTGAGAGATAGCCCTCATAGCATTTTCTTAATCACTATATAAAGACATTGATACTCTACATTTAATAAGTTTCACCAGTACCCTACTAAGATGCACCATTTTGTTGCCTCTTCTAAAGAACAATTCCACTGAAGGAAAAATATCTTGATAGCCCTGGGCTAAGCAGAAGGTGTAGGTTAGCAACCTAGACATTTTAATTTACCATTAGGTAAAAACTGCTGCTTTTCTGTGAGAAAAATGCTTTCAGGATTTTCTAGGAAGTTGAACTTTTATGTTACAATTTGATACATCTGGCACCATCCATGGATATAGATAGTTTGCATCAATCTGTTTACCCTCTTGTAAAATCTGTGTGAAGTCTATGAGGATTCATCATCTTTCTTTTTCCCTTAATCAGCTACATTCCATTCTCCCACAGTGGCTAGAGTCTTACCTGGGGCATCAAGAATGAAGGGGAGAGAAGGGTGCTGCCAGGTCCTGAAGTAGAACCAGTTTTGTGGAAATGCTATCTTTGAAGACAAGATTAATTTGTGGGGTTGTTTGTATATAAGATGACTCCCAAAGATAGCCTCTGCTGCTGGATAATTTTGGCTTCTGGGATATTTTTTTCTGGCTTTCTCTGGAGAAAGTGGCAGGCCTCTAGAATTGTATTTTATACCCCCATGGTTTCTTCACAGAAAAAAAATCAAAATTGTAATTCCAAACAGAACAAGTAAATCATGCAAACAAAACACCTTTGTCTTTTTTTTATTCTTTACCTCAGAAAGAAGCTCTGTCATCCAAACTGCTTTTGAATTTGTCACTCTTGAATCCTGGAGCAAGTAAGCTCAGTAAACTTAAATGAAGATCAATAATTCCCTGACACTTACCCTTCCTTTGTTCCAAATGAGATTGCTTTATTGCAGTAGTTGGCATAGGAATTCTTGAAGTGATATTTTCTCACAAATGAGTACTTTTGATGAATTCCTTCATCAGTAGGCCTTTATCTTCCTCATGATAAGTCTTACAAAGGGATCATGTTTCTTGCTTCTGTAGCAATAAGACAAGTAAAAAAATCTTTCTTTTTAAGTGCCTAGTAGTAAAGTAAAAACGAGGGTATGGTGTATATACCCTTTCCATCTCTAGCTTTCTCTAAAAATGTGTACCTGAATAGAAAAATATGATGCTCATAGTTTAGCAGAGAGATCTGAGGGTCTCTGTTGTCTTGTGCTAGTCTTGTATTCAAGACCTGTCTCATCTTCAACCAGCCCATCTCCACAAAATTAATAAATAAAAACCCCTGATTGCTGTTGTTAGTTAAAGACCCTCTTGCAACTGTGTCCTGCCCCAAACAGGTGTACCACATACCGTGACCCCAATCCCCACCCTCCTCATTCCCCCACTCCATCCCTAGTGTTAGATCATCCAATCCCTCATTCCCCCACTCCACCCCTAGTGTTAGATCATCTACTGCCTTCATATTAGAATTGAGTACATTGGATTCTTGTTTCTCTATTCTCATGATGTTTTACTAAAAGGAATGAGTTCCATCTCCATCCAGGTTAATACAAAAGATGTAAAGTTTCCATCTTTTTTAATGTCTGATTAGTATTCTGTGGTATACATATACCACAGCTTGTTAATCCATTCCTGGGTTGGTGGGCATCTAGGTTGCTTCCACGTTTTTATGACTGTAAATTGAGCCTGGATAAACAGTCTACTGCAAATGTCCATATGATAAAAGAATGTTTGTTCTTCTGAGTAGAAGCCTAGTAATGGGATTGTAGGATCAAATGGGAGGTCTACTTTGAGTTCTTTGAGGGTTGTCCATACTTCTTTCCAAAAAAGTTGTATTAGTTTGCAGTCCCCACCCCAGGAGTGTAAAAGTTTTACCCTCTCTCCACATCCACACCTGCAGTGTACCTGCATCCACACCAGTACCTGCAGCTTTGAGACTTAGTGATGTGGGCTATTCGCATAACAGTTAGGTGATATCTCGGGGAAGGGGGGGTGTTGATTTGCATTTCTCTGATGATCTGGGATGAAGAACATTTTCTTAACTGCTCCTTAGCAATTTGTCCTTTGTCATCAGAGAAGATTCTGTTCATATCTCTTGCCCAGAGGTAGATGGGATTACTTACTGTTTTCTGTTGACTAATTTGAATTCTCTGTAGATTCTAGTTATTAACCCTTTGCCATATTGATACCCTGCAAATATCTTTTCCCATTCTGGAGATTGTCTTTTTTGCTTTACTTGTTGTGTCCTTAGCTGTGCAGAAGCTTTTCAGCTTAATAAGTCCCAATTGTTAATTTTTGTTGTTGTGATGGCCGCTGAGGTCTATGTCATAAAATCTTTCCCCAGTCAAACATCATCAAGAGTTTTCCCCACATTTTCTCCTATTATTTTTAATTTTATGTGTCTTAGATTCAAGTCTCTTATTCATCTTATATCAATTATTGAAAAGATTGAAAGGTATGGGTTGAGGTTCAGTCTTTTACATGTTGTTATCCATTTCTCCCAGCACCATTTGTTGAATAGAAGTTCTTTTCCCCAATGTATGTTTTTGTGTGGTTTATCTAAGATCAGATGGCAAGTAGAGACTAGTTTCATCCCTTGGTTTTCTATTCTGTTCTATATGTCCATGTCTCTATTTTTTGTGCAAATATCATGTTATTTTGATTATTGTGGACTTGTAATGTAGCCTGAAGTCAAGTAGTGTGATGTCTCTGACTCTGCTTTTATTACTAATAGCCTTAGCTATACAGAGTTTTTTCTGGTTTCATACAAAATGAAGTACTATTATTTTTCAGTTCTTCAAAATATGATATTGGTATTTTAATGGGGATTGTACTGGAGCTGTAGATTGCTTTGGACGGAACGGACATTTTGACAATATTGATTCTTCCCAGCCAAGAGCATGGGATGTTTTTCCATTTGTTAGTGTCTTCTGCAATTTTTTTCCTTAGGTTTTCAGGATTCTATTTGAAAAGATCTTTCACCTCTTTTGTTTGGTATATGCCTAAGTATTTCATTTTCTTTAAAGCATCTGTGAAGGGAATTGTGTCCTTGATTTTCTTCTCAACTTGGCTTTTATTGGCATATACAAAGGCTACTGACTCTTGGACATTGATTTTATACCCTGAGACATTACTGTATTTCTTGACGACTTCCAGGAGTTTTATGGTTGAGTTTCCTGGGGTTTCTTTCTTTCTTTCTTTTTTTTTTTTTTTGTAGAGACAGAGTGTCACTTTTTCATCCTCAGTAGAGTGCTGTGGCATCACATAGCTCATGGCAACCTCCAACTCCTGGGGTTAGGTGATCCTCTTACCTCAGCCTTCTGAGTAGCTGGGTCTACAGGTGCCTGCCACAATGCCCTGCTATTTTTTTGTTGCAGTTCCGCTGGGGCTGGGTTTGAACCCACCACCCTTGGTATATGGGACTGGAGCCTTACTGACTGAGCCACAGGCACCGCCTGCTTCTGGGGTTTTCTAAGTATAAGATCATATCATTAGCAAAGAGGGACAATTTGGTCTCCTATTCCCCTTTGGATGTCCTTTATATCTTTCTTTTGCCTGATTGCATTGGCTAGAACTTCCAAAATTATGTTGACTAATGGTGGTGATAGTGGACATCCTTATTTGCTTTCAGTTCTAAGTGGAAAAGCTCTCAGTTTTATACCATTCAGTATGATGTTAGCTGTGGGTTTGTCGTAGATGGCTTCAATCAGCTAAAGAAATATGCCACGTAAGCTTATATTCTTAAGTTTTCTTGTTAGAAAAGGATGTTGAATTTTGTCAAATGCTTTTTCTGCATTTATTGAAAGCATCATATGGTCTTTGATTTTGCTTCAATTGATGTAGTATATTACATTTTTGGATTTGCATATGTTAAACCAACCCTACATCCCTTGGATGAAACATATAATTTTTTTAATGAGTAGCTACAATCTATTAGCTAAGATTTTTTTGAGTATTTTTGCATTAATATTCATTAGTGAAATTGGTCTGTAATTCTCTTCTTTAGTTAGGTCCTTGCCTGGTTTTGGAATCAAGGTGATGTTTGCTTCATAGAAAATTTTGGGGAAGGTTCAGTCCTTCTCAATGTTTTGGAATAGGTTCTACAGGCTCATTTTTGAAGTGTGAAAGAATTCTGATGTGAAACCATCTCGTCCTGGGTTTTTTGTTGTTGTTGTCGGAAATTATTTTATTGGTTCTGCAATCTGAGTGCTTGATATTGGTCTGTTCAAGTGATCTATTTCTTCCTGTCTGAGTTTAGGAAGAAGATGTGATTCTAGGTAGTAATTTATTTCTTCCACATTGTCAAATTTCTGGGCATGGATTTTTGTTAGTACTCAGAAATAATCTATTATTTCTGTGGCATCAGTTGTTATTTCCCCCTTGTCTTATCTGACTGAGGTTATTAGAGATTTTACTTTTCTATTTCTGATTAATCTGACCAATTTTTTATCAATTATAATTATCATTTCAAAGAACCAAATTTGACATCCCAATAATTGCTTTATGGTTGGAATTTTCTTCAGTATCTCCATTGTGACCCTTTTGGGGAATTGATCTCTTATGATTTTTTATCTCATTAGGGTTCCTTCACTGGTTTCTCTTCATATGTGGCTTGTTATTTTTTTTTTTAATTCCTATAGAATTAAGATGATACTAAGGTACAATAAATAGAGCAAAAGCTTATTTGTTGACCTGGAAGTGAAAATGTAAGCAAGAAAAAATATATTTAATTTAATTTTAATTAATATATGCCTCTAAGGTACCATGGAATAGAAAAAGAAAAATCATTATATGAGTGGTTCTTGTTAGGTTTGAACAAGGAGAGCTCTAGGTGGTGATCTTGTATTAGCAGTAACAGCACCTTCTGGCTGTGAAGATCCATTGCTGAGCTTTGCTCTGTCCACTGTGAGCAACTGGTCATCTTAAAGGTTGAGATGGGATTTCTGACTCTGCTCTGGTAGCTAAAGCTCTGAGGCAAGCTTCCTGGGCCAGGTGCAGCACTGGGGACTTGGGGGTGGTGCCACAGCCCTGTGGGTGATAACTGATGTTCAAGGGTAGCACACCAAGTCCTGTTCTGAAGAGGGAGCCTTGACATCTGTGTTAGGGCAGATACCCAGACTCAGTGCCCCTAATAGGGCTCGGAGTTTGGGAGAGGTCCATGTAGCAGCAGAGCCACTTTGATTTGATTTGTGAAGCCACAGGACCAACTTGATGGCAAATACTAAAGCTCATGTGGCAGAGTCTAAGTCAACGGAGCAGCAGGCTGAGTCATGGGACTTCAGGGCCTCTGGGAAGCTACACCAGGTGGATCAATGTGAATGTGAACAATTTCAGGGTTACGAAGATCTCCAAGTCCCTCCTGTGCTCTGCTGAGTGGGGAAGTGGACTTCCATTTCCCATTGCAAGACAGCCCACTAGGCAACCCTTTCACTCATTCCTATGCCCAGATCTACCTTCACTGGAAGGAAACACTTGACAACAGGTCACCTGTTTGGCTTAGAGAAACATGAGTTGATAGACTCTTTTGAAGCCCACCCCAAAAGGACCATACCTAACAGCTTGGGGTAGAGAAATTCTCATTTTCTTGCATCTGCACCTCCGTCTGGTTGGGTAGAATTTTATAGGATTCATGTCTGTCCCCAGACCAACTCAGCAAGGAGTGGTGGGTGATGATGGACAGCAATCCCCACAAACAGTCTCTGCCTTCGGACCTGTAACCTTCCTTTCACCTGTTTACTATGTTGACTTGTCATCCCTCTCCTATTTTCTTCTCCTCATATCCTATACTGTTATTCTGTACTTTACAGCATCATAGCAGAGATGAGCCACTGCCCATGCTTCTCCTCACTTTTCCCAGAGAGGTGGCGGAGGAGGTGCCCCTATACGGCCATTTCACATGCAGCTAAATCCCTTTTTTAGGCAAAACCCCATTCTTTATTTAAGTATATATAGTCCACAAAAGCTAGTTCCCATTTGCAAATTTGCTGTAGATATTATGACTGACTCTAAAACTTTTGAAAAATACATATCATGTCAGGATTATAAACATGATTGGGACAAATTGGAGATAGCTGATGTGAATGCAAGAAAAAAATTGGGTCTCCAAAATTCATGTGGAAGAAGGTTAGTGATTTACAGGTGGTTGAGGCTCTGAGGTGTATTTTTCAGTCAGTCCCTTAATGAACCTAGTAAGAAATCACTTTTATCATAAAGTAATTAGGCTATAAAATTTTCTCTTTATTTCTCTGTCAGAAAGCGTCTACATTGCTTAGTCTGAAAATCTCAAGTAGTTTTTATTTCCCTTTATTTTATCATTATTTTTGTAAATAAGTACATGACGTCTAATTGTCATCATGGGACATTGTAATATCTCATAAATTGGTAAATTATTTATTTTAAGTGTATGTCCCCAAAGGATTGAAGGTTTTATTTTTGTGTTTACCTTTAAAAAAAAAAGTCCCTATTAGATAGTGAATGTTCTAAATTCTGAACTATATTAAGCTTCCTTTTTCTCACTTGTCCAAAACAGACCTCAAGGCTAATCCAAGATTGGCAAAACTCAATCTTGCAGGAAGCATTCTTTAGCACAAACTACTCGTTCTTCACTGTCTGAAACATCAAAAAGATTCTCCCTTTAGCTTCTACTTAGATGTTCATAGATGATACCTGGTAAGTTTCAGAGTCTGAGATTATATATTGCATACTGGAAAATGAAGGAATAATTTTACAGAGAATACATATCTCATTTGATCCAACATGTATGACTCCAGGATGATAAAAAAGCAACAGAATTATGTAATAGATAAATGTTTAAATCTAGATTTTGTCTCATGGTTTCTCACTTTTCCAGAATATTTCTGGATTAGTTAATGAAATGCTAGGTGACAAATATTCAAGTTACATTGACTTGTAGAAGGAAGTCTAGAAATGGAAAACTTATTTGTTAAGAGGCAGGAATTACACATGTTTAGACTGGGGAAGATTGAGGGAAAATGCTAATTGTGTCATCAAATATTTGAAGCTGTTTCATAGGAAAGAAAGGGTAAATTTTTATGGATTATTAGTTGATAAATCAACACATTGTATGTTTCTTTCTAAATATTTGAAATGGAATGTATTATTTAATATTCCCAGTCACTTTGTGATGTATTCCTTTCCATCGACTTTATTTTACTAAAAAGGAAATTGAAGTACTTTCAGCATGCAAAACTAAGCAATTCCAGATGCAGGATTTGAAGTCTCTCAACTGGTTTCAGATTCTTTGCAATTAACTGCTGCGGTGCATGGTCAGTATTTGTAATAGGAAAGTAGATTTAGGACTTTGGTGATAAATTAGGAAAATGGGAATTTGGGACTTAATGTAAAGAAAACTTACTAGATATTTGCAGCTATTCTGCAATGTACTGGCTATCTTAGAAAAACAAATGAGAGATTTCTGTCAATGGATGTTTTCTGTCAGGGATCAAATGGGAAACTTCAGAGATGAGAGTCTTGATATTTCAGGGAGTGTGGATTAACCCTAGCAGGAAGAGTGTAATTAGATTCCTAAATACTTTAAAACTTGTAAATCCTGGGAATTAATCTGTGCCAGAACTGCAGTTGTAGGTATCACTAATGAGTCAAGTTTTATTCAAATAGTAAAGACTCACATTTCCAGATTGTTTATCTTGGCCTAGGGGTTTCAAAGGCTTAACAAATCTCTCTCTCTCTCTTTTCAACATATGCATGTTAGTGCAAACCAAGTTATTTCCCAGGCTTCCTTTGCCATCAAGTGCAGTAGTTCTCAATCCAAGACCACTTTAACCCCAGTATCATTGAGTCCCATAAATTTTGCTTCTTTATTGTCCCTTAGCTATTGCCTCATCACTTTATGATATTCCATCTGGACTACTACAAATAGATTTCTTTTTTTTTTTTCTTTTTTGAGACAGAGCCTCAAGCTGTCACCCTGGATAGAGTGCTGTAGCATCACAGCTCACAGCAACCTCCAATTCCTGGGCTTAAGCGAGTCTGCTGCCTCTGCCTCCCAAGTAGCTGGGACTACAGGTGCCCGCCACAACGCCTGGCCATTTTTTGGTTGCAGCCATCATTGTTATTTGGTGGGCTGGGGCTGGATTCGAACCCACCAGCTCAGGTGTACATGGGTGGTGCCTTA
>CAUYRH010041415.1:0-38123 GCA_963574655.1 Perodicticus potto | reverse complement strand
AAAATCTTTGGTCATTTGGTCTTTGAATTCCTTGACTTCTTGAGACAATTTTTGAAATGCTCCCAGAATTTCTAATTCCAACTTTTCCTCTATTTTATTGATCTTGTTTGCAATCCAAATTCTGAATTCGATTTCTGACATCTCAGTCATCTGTTTATGCATAGGATCATCATTTGTGTCTGCCAAATTGTTCCTTGGGGGGTGGGTTGATCTACTCTGGTTGTTCATGTTTCCAGAGTTTTTCCACTGATTCTGCCCCATGATTATTTTGCACCGTTTGGCTGGATGAGTAGATAAGGATAAGTTGGGTTGGGGGTTCTAGGAGTAGTGATTGACCAGTCCATTGCCTGAAAGCTGGGACTGGTGTCTGTACCTTTTCCCCTAGAGTTTTTCCAAGGACCTGTACAGTACTACTGCCTGCAAAACTGGGGACCTTCTTGGCGTGGTGGGGTTAAGTGGCTCTGTCTTATTTTCAGCTGGTCTCTATCTTACCCTAGAGAATCAGTTACTCTGTTTTTGAGTCTGAGCTGTGGAGAAATACCAGCAGTTAGGTCACCACACCCCCCACAGACAATAATTGGAAAAGGAAAATCAAACCTTCCCACTACCACACACCCAGGGTACCACTTTGGAAAGTCCTCCAGTGATTGGCCCAGTCGAAGAGGTCCCAATCAATTGTCCCATCCAGCACCAACCTCAAATAAATGAGTTGAAAAATCTCTGGCAATTAGATAGCAAGAGTCTGCTGGAAGTTCTAGTATAACTCATTCTGGTGTTCTATGAGCTCAGGAGGGCCCTCCCCCAGCAAGTAAATTAGTCTTGGGAGGTTGATGCCTCCTTCCCCACCTTGCCCCTCTGTCACACCCAGTCTCTAGTAACCCTGCAGGGCTGTGATCCAGTTCCCTCCAATAAGCAGATGCTCCAGAGGTTTGTGCCTGCTTGGGTCACAGGGGTTCTGTGGCTCCTCTGCCAGTCCTCAACTCTGTCACTGTTTGGCAGGAGGAGGTGAGGCCTGACAACGTGGGTACTTGATAGGGGCTGGGGCGATTCACTCAGTTCCAGCCCTGTCCCTGATTGATGTTGCTGATAGAACAGAACAAGTTCGCAGAATTTTTCCCTTGTGGATCAGACATTGGACTGCAAATAGGTCTCACTCAGTCTGTGAGTTCCAGCCCTTTGTCTCAGCTTTCATCCCCTGAAGGCCAGGTGCGTCTGAAGCAGAGTAAAGCTGTCTCTGCCGGGCTTTCTCAGTGCGTATATTCTAATCCCTGTGCTCCACCCCAGCCAGTACCACCTCAGACATACCCTTCACTCCCGAGTCTGGAGCCTCTGCAACAGGACTGCACTGCCCAAGGCTGCCACTGGAGAAGATGCCTGGCTTCCCCTGGCCACCCCGAGAGACTGGGAGTGTCTCCTCAAAACATCCCCAGGGGTGTCAGCCCCACTGCCATTGTTTCTGCTGCTGCGGCTGCTCCTCCGTGCCTCAGAGGACCACCTCTCCAGATTCGGCCTCCTCTCGGCTCACTTTCCTCTCACCACTCCCAAGCTGGAAAATTAGCACAGATCAGGAACAGTTCACACCCTGTCCACAACCCTCGAGAAAATGTCCAAGAATCTGGACTCCACTGGGGACAGACCTCCAGACCTCAGGGTGAGAGTGGAGGGGCGTGCCAGGAGTTCAAACTTACGGGTAGAGAAGATATACAGTTTTATACAGTTTTATACCTGGCAGGAGAGTGCCATGGAACCCTAGTAGGGGAAGGAGTTCCAGTTTTTAGAGGGTCTCTCCCATGGGGTAGAGTGGGAGGACATCAGAACTCGGCTCGCTTGTTTGTATGGAGGTATGGAGTGTACTGAGAACTGTTCTCATGGGGGAGGGGACTCCCGTCTGCTTGGCCATGTGTTCTGTACCTTTTGTTTGTATCCCTGGGGTCACAGGTCACTCCAGCAGGGTTGATGTGCGTTCTTCGACCTTCTCTTTTGGCTCAGATCCAAACCATTGGCTTTCTTGCTAAATTTCTGTCCTTTAACTCTCCTTCTGGATGGGAGCCTCTGCAGAAAGCTGGCTACAGACCGCCATCTTGGCTCCTCCCCCAGATTAACATTTCTTATGGATTGTTAAACTTAACCCTGGCTAGCCATGCTTTGTTTCCTCTTCACAGGTTTTGATGTCTAAATCACCCTTTGCTAAGCATCCAATCCCTTTAATTCACCAGTACTCATTCACTATATGCTAGACATTGGTAGGAAAATTTAGTGGTTAAATCCACAGGCTTTGGAGTCAGACCAAATGGGTCCAAAGTCTGTCTCTGCCACTTACTGTTCATAAGACCTTGAGAAAACACCCCATGCCTCAGTTTCCTCATCTTTAAAATCAGGCTCATCTGGTAGCTATGTCATAGGGTTGTAGTGAGGATTGACTGAAGTAACACTTGTAAAGTGGTTCAAATAGTACCTGAAATGTAGCATTTGATGAATGTGAAATACTGTGTGATAAAATGTTACAAGTACCATAATAGTGGTCTATATAGGATATGGGATGTTTTGGGCCTCCAGGGAGAAATGCATTATTATTCTACCTGGAGGCTGAGGAAGAGAAATAATGAGGAAAGAATTCAAGAGGTAGGAGCCATCAGCTGACTCTTGAAGGTGAAGAGGTGTTGTCCAAGTACACAGGGAAAGAGTGATGGCCAGGTGGAGGATGTGGCCTGCAGAGAAAGAAGCAAAAGTAAAAATAAAGCTTACAGGTGCAAAAATATCAGGGCAGTAACTGCAAACTGGTTGGTGTGACTGGATCTGAACATCAGATGTTGAGAATGAAGATTTCAGCCTCTGAGAGGTGTGGGTGGGAGAACGTCCAGAAATTGCGGGAGGCTTGAAACCACCCTGGGGGATTTGAGTTTCTCTTGACAGCATCAGGCAGCCACTAAACTTTAGCAATGCGAGGATCATGTCTGCATTCTGTTCCAATCACCAGGAAGGTCAATTATAAAGTAGGAAAACAAGTAAAGTCTGAAAATTGCAACATGGCAGATAAGACAAAGTTGGGGGCTCACCTGAGCAAGGGAGGTCAGAGTATGGCAGTCAGCAGGAAGGTAGATATCAAAGATGGGGAGTAAGGGAGAGAATGTACCTGAGTGCTATCAATCACTAGACCCAGGGGGAGGAACAGAGCTTGGGGGAATTCTGGACATTTTAGATTTGAAATGCCTATGAGATCTCAAGATCAGAAAAATGAAAAGAGATCCAATAGTGAGTGGAGGTTAGACGCCAATTCAAGAGGGTATTGGTGTCAGGAAGGATGTGGTCAACAGTGTCAAGTGCTACATAAATAACTTAGCAGGAGGACCAAGGAAGTGGTCCATTGGCCTGGTCTGGTCCCAGGCCAGTGAGACAGTTACAGACAACTCAGAAAGATTTCCCTCAGTGTAGAGTTGGGTACTCAGGGTACAATGACCTCCCCTTGACAACACAGAAGTAAGGATGCTTCCCAACCCCTGCCCTTCTTACTGCAGGAGCACCAATGATTCTCAGCTCTCCCTTGACTTTCTCTGGCCAGGGCTAGAAGAAGAGCGATAGCAAAATCTTGCTTTGCATTAGGCGAAACATTGGAGGGATTTAAGAACTAAGATAACTTGGGGTGTGAGAGAAGCACGAATATCACACTGTAGCTGGTACTAGACAACAACTGAAGTTTGGGAAAGGAAATCCTGACCTTGAACGTATGTGAAAAAAGAGGTTTGTATATGGAAAGGCACTCAATTAGTCTAGTCACTTCTGGGATGTTGATGTTGACCAAGTGTCACGCATTGATGTCGCCTGAGCCGAGACAGCCTGTGCCACAACAGGAATCCAAGGAACCAACGAAAGCCCTGATGATCTCTTGGCTCTCGGGACTTCTTCTTCCTCATTTTGAGGTCTGGTTGTATCAAACTGGGTGTCAAATGATATGCTGGTGCCAGAGACCATGCTGCCAGAAGGGGTGAACCGGAGGAGAAAATAGAGTGAAACACAAGCAGAGTGTCTGTCCTGCCTAAAATGTACCTGGCTGCCGAGCAAATCCAAGAACTGGAGGAGAAAATAGAGCGAAACAGAAGCAGAGTGTCTGTCCTGCCTAAAATGCACCTGGCTGCCGAGCAAATCCAAGACACCAGTCTGTCTTCATCCAGCATCTTTCTTATTAATAATGTAAGCATCATGGAGACTGGTATTGATCTCCGATACCTAAATCTTACTTCTCTATGAATAAAAAATGTAATAAGATCTCAGGAATAAGCTAAAGACCACTGCCTGGGTCTAAATGACAGGGATAAATTACAGTACACTGCAAAGGACTGAAAAATGTTAATGGATGGCAGTCCCAGTTTGCTCCATCACTGGCTCAGAGCAGCTCAGAACTGGAGTGGCTGGGGAGCTGGCAGAGAAGGTCCCTAACCCTGGGCCCTCCGTGGCCTGCAGGATAGCACCAGATCTGTCACCGTCAAAGGCCCTGCAATGACGATAGTCAAGCTCCTTTGGCTTAACACAGTTTCTTCCACTTTTATTGGTGTGGGTTGGGGGGAGGGGAAGGGATTATAGCTTTTCCACTTTCAGTGGGATTTAAGATATATAAAATTAAGTATGATATAAAATGGGAAAATTAAACAGTAAAATATCAAAGGGAATGGAGAAATAGACATTGTCAAGTACTTAAGATAAGTTACCTGTGCTGTCTGAAAGTGAGTTTAGTTCTGTGTTTCATAGCACCTAAAAGTGTTTTATATATATATATAAAGTCTACCGAAGCCTGTTTCTGTATGTGCTGGCTTTATTTTCAGTGGTGCCCCTTTTCTTCATATGTGTTCCACTCCAGAGTTAAAGTGCATGGCTTAGCTCTGATGGGGACTTTGGGGTTTGTGGGATATTTGCCACACGCAAGGGACGATACATTGACTGTCATCAAGACACTGGGCCAGCAGAGCTGTTTCTAAAATTCAGTGTTACCACTGCTTCCATAGGGAGTGGTACACCTTTAAAGTATCAAGTGACCTTTGTCAGGTCCAGCCTGTTTTCAGGTTCTTTTCCTATTTCTCAGTCTCAGGAAAGCAATCATTAACCTCCATTTAGGCCCTGGAATTGTGAGGACATTTCCATTTTTGTAGGCTCTGTGGGCTCTTTCTTTCTTTCTTTCTTTTTTTTTTTGTAGTTTTGACCAGGGTTGGGTTTGAACCCGTCACCTCCGGCATATGGGGCCGGCGCACTACTCCTTTGATCCACAGGGACCGCCCTCTTTCTTTTTTTTGCCTCTGAACTAAAGTCTGTAAGATGTGCTCAGCTGCCCAGATTTTCTCTGTCCCTCTCTTCTCCCTCCTTACTGTCTCATTCATTTTTGGTCTCCCCCAGACCCTTTAAAGATCTACACCTCTAGGGCTCACCCCTTTCAGCCACTCTTTGTCACCACCCTCTCCCCTGGCCAGACTGCTGTGTCTCTCTTCTGGATGTTGGTATTATCACAGGTAAGGGAACACTGAATCAGGAGTGTCTTCTGGTCTCCCACTCTTTACCACCACATTGACTGCTGGTGTTGTTAACCCACTTTATGACCTTGCCCAAGTCACTTTCAGGCCCTGGACAGGCAGGTGAGGACTTGAGGCTGGACGATCTCTAAGGCCCTTCCCAGCTCTGAGAAACAGGCTCTTACCTTCTTCGTTTCCTTGAAATTTCTCTTTCAAAGGTTACAATTATTTTCTAATTGCAAATCCAATAACTTTTCTCAGTGATCAACCTACTTGACCTTTGGGGCAACATTTAATTATTGATTTAGTTTTCCTTCTTGAATCTCTTCGCTTCCTTTCATTTCTTGGTACTCGGTTCTCTTGCTTACTTAAGAATTCTCATCTGATGCTCTTCCCAAATCCTCCGTTTTCTCTTCCACATCACCAAATATCAGAAAATCACAGACTGTCTACAGAATATTAAAACCAGGAACAAAGCAAAAGAAAAAATAGGGACCTACGAATTCCATATCTCTAAGAGTTAACATTCAAGTGTGAGAGTCACAAAAAGTTATTTTTAGATGTGGTTCAGAAATTTTACCACTAATTTTATCTCTTGTGAATTAAAATTACTCGGAGAATTGAGGAAATAATGAATAATAATAAATGGAAATGAATGAAATGGTGAAAAACGATGGTTGTTTTAAAATAGAATTATCAGTGAGCAATAAAACTAAGTAAATACAGAATTATAGAATTAATTGTTATAGCTATAAGATGTATTAGAAATGTCAGTAAGTCTATTCTTATAAAAGAAGATATATAGAAGGGAGGAGGGGGAAGCAGGAAGGAGAAAGGGGGATTGGTGTGTTCCCACCTAATGGGTATGACGTATGAATACTTGGCACACATCCTAGGGACATAACTACAATACAGACTTTACCTAACACATGCAAACATTGTAGCCTAATTGTTTGTACTCTCCTATTAATCTGAAATAAATAAATAAAGAAGATATACAATATGATTACTAATTTAGTGTGTAGAGAAAACAATTTAGTGTGAAGCCTGTGTAGAGCAGGGTAAGTTTTGGTTTTTGTTTGCTTGTTTTTTTTGTTTTTTTTTATTTTGAGACAGAGTCTCACTTTGTTAGCTTTGATAGAGTGCCATGGTGTCATAGCTCACAGCAACCTCAAACTCTTGGGCTCAAGGGAGTCTCTTGCTTCAGATTTTCATTTTTAGTAGAGATGGGCTCTCACTCTTGCTCAGGCTGGTCTTGAACTAATGAGCTCCAACAATCCACCCACCTTGGCCTCCCAGAGTGCTAGGATTATAGGTGTGAGCCACCGTGCCTGACCCAGGCTAAGTATTTTATAGAATAATTTAATTGATTTAGTTCTATTATTGACAATTAAAATTCACTTAATTATTTCAAACATTGCAAGTATATAGCCCAATGTATTTACATACACATATGTATGTGTATATACATACATAATCAACAAAATTACAGGAGGGGAAAGAGGAAAAATATCAAAAGGAACCTTAAAGTAAATACAATGAAGCATAAAGCAGAGTAATAGAAGATAGATAAAATATTTTCATCCACAAGATCATTGTTAGCAAGTACAAATTTGTATGTAAAACATGCAAACATAAAACTGTGATAATGAAATAGGAGAAAACCGTCAAGACCTAGGAGTTCTTGGATATAAAGAATTCTTAGACATAATGTCAAAAGAATGATCCATAAAACGTTGACAAATTAAACTTCCTCCCGTTCAAAACTTTTGCTCTGTGAAATATCCTATGAAGAGGATTAAAACCAAGATCTAGATTGAGAGAAAATATTACCTAACCTCTTGTCATTCAATGGCCTTATATTGAGAGACACACAGAGAGCTCAATATTAAATAGCAAAAGACACAAACACTGCACAGGAAATATAGGTGGAAAATAACACGTGGAAAGATGGTCAACGTCATTCGTCATGAGGCAAACTCAAATGAAAACCCAAATGCCACTACGTAACTATTAGAGTGGCTAACGTTAAGAAAGATAGGATCAAATACCAGAAAGGACACAGAGAGGGTGGAAAGGGTGGGAATTACTGGCTCGAATGTAAAATAGCACAGTCACTCTGAATGCACTTTGGCAGTTGTTTATAAAACTAAACATGTACTTATAACTTAACTCAATATTGGCACTCTCAGGCATTTCTCCCAGAGACGTGAAAACTTATGCTCACACACCATAAAATGTGCATGAATGTGTACAGGCACTTTATTTGTAATAGCCCCAAACTGGAAACAATACAAATGTTCTTCAATGAGTAAACAGTTAAACAAACTCTGCTACATCTATACTGTGGAATACTACTCAGCAATGAAAAGGAACCAAACTGGACAAGGTGTGTGGCTCACACCTGTAATCCCAATGCTTCAGGAAGCTAAGGCAGAAGGATCATTCGAGGCCGAGAGTTCAAGGCTATGAGGCCACATAGCAGGACAGTTTCTACAAAAAATTTTAATATAAAATTAGCTGGGCACAGGCAGCACCTGTGGCTCAGTAGGTAGGGCGCTGGCCCCATATACTGAGGGTGGTGGTTCCGAACCCGGCCCTGGCCAGCTAAAACACTAGTGATAACTACAACAAAAAATAGCCAGGCATTGTGCCAGGTGCCTGTAATCCTAGCTACTTGGGAGGCTGAGGCAAGAGAATTGCCTAAGCCCAAGAGTGGGAGGTTGCTGTGAGCTGTGATGCCACAGCACTCTACCAAGGGTGACAACATGACACTCTGTCTTAAAAAAAAAAAAAATTAGCTGGGCACAGTGGTGTTGTGTACCTGTAGACCTTGGTACTTGAGTCTGAAATGGGAGGATAGTTTGAGCCCCGGAGTTTGTGAGCTGTGACAATGCCACTGCCCTCTAGCCTGGGTAACAGAGTGACACCTTGACTCTTAAAAAGTAAGAAACAGGGGTGGTGCCTGTGACTCAGTGAGTAGGGCGCCAGCCCTACATGAGGGTGGTGGGTTCGAACCCAGCCCCAGCCAAACCAAAAAATGGCTGGTCGTTGTGGTGGGTTCCTGTAGACCCAGCTACCTGGGAGGCTGAGGCAAGAGAATATCCTAGGCCCAAGAGCTGGAGGTTGCTGTGAGCTGTGATTCCACAGCACTCTACCAAGGGCAACAAAGTGAGATCTGTCTCTAAAAAACAATAAAAATAAAAATAAGAAACAAACTAGAATAGATATTAAAGGTACTGTACTCAGTGAAAAAAAAGCCCATATTAAAAGTTACATAGTGTATTATTCTATTTACATAGCATCCTTAAGATGATAAAACTATAAAGATGTGGAATAGATTAGTGGTTGGCAGAGACAAGGGTGGGGTTGGGGCATGGCTGACTTGGAAGAGTAGCCCGAGGGAATTCCTCAGTGTTGATGGGCTGTGGTGATGGTTTCACAAATCTAGATGTGGGTCAAAGTACGTGGAACTGTGTAAAACACACACGCCCAAATGACTGCAAGTAAAATCTCATAAAATTTGAATAAGGTTTGTAATCTAGGCAATAGTATTTATTATACCAACACCAATATCCTAGATTTTGTTGTCTTACAGTCGTAGAAGTTGTCACCAATGGAGCAAGCTGGGTGAAAATTTTAAGGGACTTCTTATAAACCCATAACTTTTTAAAAATTAGAAATAAATATTTGCATATGTCTTTGCTCTTTCAACTGAGACTGTGTAGAAGCAATGACACTTCTGTAGCCACAAGCATACCCAGTGCCCAGATCTTGATTCTAATACCATTCTTCAGAAAAAAGAACCAGGGCTTCCAGAGAAATGGTTTGTTTTAGGATTGGGCAGAAAATAAACAAGATGAATCTGTAGCGTCTCATAATGTCAGAAAATAAGGAAATGCTAAAGTAACCATCAAAAAAAAAATGCAAAGTTTATGTCAAAGGGACATAGGAACCAATTGAAAGAGTTCTGAACAGACAACACTGGAAAACTCAAAGCAAAAAATAAATAAGATAATATATTTAACCCAAAGTTTAAATAACCCATGAATTAATGTGTAAATGGGGAGAATAGACAATGTATTGTGTGTAGAAAAATTCCAATTAATTTATATAGATGCTCCACTCTCAAGGTGGTAAGGAACACCTTCCTGATCCTTTTTTTTTTCCCACAGTTTTTGGCCGGGGCCAGGTTTGAACCTGCCACCTCTGGTATATGGGGCTGGTGTCCTACTCCTTGAGCCACAGGCACAGCCCCCTCCCTGATCCTTAAGTGTGGGCTGCACTTAGAGACTTATTCCAAAGAGTACGGAATGGAAAGAGGGACAAAAGAGTAACTTTGCCTGGCAAAGCCTGGCAAGCATCATTTCAGCCGGGTGGTCCAGATGCGTATCCATGGAGATGAATCATGTTGACAGGAGGCATCCTTGCTATGCTGTGATGATGGTGGCATTTTGCCTCTTGGCTTTTCTTCCCTGAAACCCACAATCTAAGTTTCAGAAAAAACACAAAAATATTCTAGTTGAGGAGCATTCTACAAATTAATCTGAATGGTACTCGTTTAACTGTCAATGTCATCAAAAACCAGGGAAGTCGGAAACACTGTTGTAACCAAGATTAGCCGAAGGCGACATGACAACATAACATGATGTGGGTCCCGGATAGGGTCCGGAACAGCAAAAAGACATTAGGTAAAAACTAAAGAAATCTGCAAGAATTTTCATTTCGTTAATAATAATAGATCCATATTGGCTCATTAGTTGTGACAGATGGATAATGTAAGATGTTATTAATAGAGGAGACCGAGCATGGGGGAATGGAGTCTGAACTAGTTTTGTCATTTTTTGAAAATGTAAAACTCTGTTAAAATAAAGTTTATATATAAATGTAATGATATAAATATCCATATTCAAATAAAAGGATTCTTAGGTGTGTTAAGACACCTCAACACGTTGGCTCGGTGCCTGTGGCTCAACGGGCTAAGGCACCAGCCACGTACACCTGAGCTGGCAGGTTCGAATCCAGCCCGGGCCTGCCAAACAACAATGATGGCTGCAACCAAAAAATAGCTGGGCCTTGTGGCGGGCGCCTGTAGTCCCAGGTAGTTGGGAGGCGGAGGCAAGAGACTCGCTTGAGCCCAGGAATTGGAGGTTGCTGTGAGCTGTGATGCCATGGCACTCTATCCAGGGTGACAGCTTGAGGCTCTGTCTCAAAAAAAAAAAAAAGACACCCCAACACGTAGAGCCCAACTCCGTACCGTATGTCGGATATAAATGCAACGAAAGTGCATATGAAATATAAAAACAAAAGAATGTGTGTGTGTAATGATACATCAAGTAAATATCCGTGAGGAAAAGTTATTATTAATAACAAGCAGAGAAGAATTCAAGACAAAAAAGAAGTTAGGGTAATGAGATCATTCTTCGTGATGCAGATATAACGGTCATTGCTGTTTCTGTTATAAATATTATGCTACTGAAAATTTAAAAATGACTTTGGAATACATGAACAATTCCATCACACACAAAGGGGAGCTTTAACACAGTACTCTCAGTTGTTGCTAGATCAAACTGACTCACATAAACAAGGATAGTGATGATGGAACATAACAAGTCAGATTAATTTGACATATATATTTCAAAATGTGCACATTTTGCATTCCTGCAAAATGTGCAGGAAATACATTTTTTAAAAATAATCAGGTTATTTTTATGAAAAGTTGATCATACCCAGGTCACAAAGCAAATCAACAGATTCCTAAAAGTAGATTTTTATTATCATATTTTTGAAATGCCAATAGTAGAACTAAATTCAAATTTCAATTGTTTTTATAAAATAAGAAAGAACAGGTTAAGCATAGTGGCTCACATCTATAATCTTAATATTTTGGGAATCCAAGATTGGGAGAATAGCTTGAGGCAAGGAGTTTGTGAGTAGCTTGAACAACATAGCAAAACCCAAATCTATAAAAATAGAAAAATTAGCCAGGTGCAGTGGTGTACACTGTAGTCCCAGCTATTCCAGAAGCTGAGGCCGGAGGATTGCTTGAGCTCAGGAGTTTGAGGTTGCAGTGAGCTATGATGATGCCACTGCACTGTATCTGGGGAATCAGAGATCCTGTCTCAAAAAAAAAATAAAAGAAGGAAAAATAAAAGTTTAAAAAATTAAGAATGCAAGAACTAAGAAAGTAGAAAAATTAAAAATTAATAAAAACAAGAAGCTGAAAACAATAATGGTTACAAAGTAATGAATTAGAAAATAAAAAGGAATGGAAATTGGAAATAAAAATCCAAGAGCCAAATTTAAAATACCTGCTAAATATCCCTCAAGTGTAATAAGCAAGAAGAAAAAGTGTGATTAACCACAAACACACTCAAGTTGTATCATGAAATTTTAAGAATAATTTTTGAAACTCAAACGGACATAATTTTCAATCTATATTATTTGATTGGAAAATCTCAATGAATGGGCTGCCTTTCTAGTAAAAAGCACTAATCAAAATGAACTCAGAAAGAAAAGACACTCTTCATAGTCTGATTATGGGAATGAATGAAATTTAAATTACTTTCGAAACTATTTTGTAGTCTCATTATCCATGACCCCAATTCTGTCCCTGCTTTTGTTTCTTCTTATTTATCTCAGTCTGGGCCAGTTGGATTGAGCTTAGCATCCAGCAATGGGGCCAAGTCAATCTTCTGCTGTCACTAACCTACCTCTTTCCACATTTCCAAAGCTAGATGATTCTAAAACAAAGTCTTGATTGTGCTCCATCTGCCCAAGATTTAGGGTCATTGTAAGGTTAAATTATAACTTGAGCAGGCTTAAAAGACACAAGTGAAGAGGAATGTCCCTCAGGAGCGAAAACTGTATTTTTATTCAACAGGCAAGTCTGATGATTCCTAAACTGAAATTAATGCAAGTTTATAAGACTCTATTCCTGATGTGTGGGATTAGTGTATTATGTGTATCAGATGGGGTGTGTATTATGCATGCTTTGGAACGGGAAGAAACAGGCAGAGGGCACTCAAACATGGAAAGGCAGAAAACCAGGCAAAACCAGGTGGACTGCGAAATCACCATCAGATAATAAGCAAAGCAGAACACAATGGAACGTGTGGAAAACATCTAGGGAGAATCTACTCCAAATATATAAGTTCACTTAATTAAATAATATTCACACATTGAGTGATTAAGAATAGAGACTGAGAAATATCTGAAATTAACCAAAAGGTATCTGATAAAAATCATTAAATTTAGAGGCTCAGACCAATGTAAGGCAACAGGTAGGTTACAGAAACATCAGAGGACCTAAAAAGGAGAAAACGTTTTCTAGTGTAGAGATTTTTCTCATAGGTCTATATTGACAAAAAATTTTGATGATTCCTTAGGGGTAAATAATTTAAAATCTACATTGGAACATTGGTAACATCAGAACATTTGAAAATCTTCTGTAGAATATGTATAGTTTGTTTTATGTAATTTCATTAAATAAATGGTAGGGTTATGTATGTGTAGATCTTATCACAAAGTATGGGTTTAATCATGTTTTAGTCATCACTTTATTAATTTTTTTGGAATCCAGGGGATAAAATGAAGCCCTCCAGATATTGTTATTGATTATGGTCTTGATCAGGTTTTCCTCCCTCAGAATTGCAGTCACAATACAAGCTTATTTAAGGATGCGGCCTAAATCAAGGTTAGCCTCTCTGGCAATGCCATGAACTCAAATACTGCCTGGCTTACTGTTTTCTGTACCAACTTCAATGCTATGTGTACAAAGTTCTGTTGCTTATCTTTTTCCTGAGTATGCAGAAAGACTATATTTCTCAGCACATCTTACTGTAGGGGCACAGTCATCTGTGCCCTTGTAAAGTCAATCAGTCTCCCATTTTGTGAAGGCAAGTTTAAAGTCTTTTGTGAGTTAGAAAGGAAAAAATCCTGGCAGGATTTTCCAGGCTACTCCCTTAAGATGATTAACTGCCTCCAAATGGGCAGTTAAAGGATTAAACGTTTAAACCATTTATTTCCCCAAAATCTTGTTTTGTGATTACTTAGCATAAGAATAACTTTAGTAAAGTAGTTATCAGTTAAGCCAGTTAAACCTTAGCCCATAAGGATAGTTTTACATAATGTTAAGTGGTTATCAGTTAGTCTGATTTATCCATGGGCCTGTAAGTACCAGGCAGTAAAAGGCCTGGGGCCAGGTTTAAGTCATCTGGTTATTGATTAAGTCATAAGATTAAGTCATGTGTTTGTTGATTAAGTTATGTGCCTATATAAGCCTTGGTGGAAGAAATAAACTTGCTGTAATGCCTGAGCAAGCTTTAGCCATCAATCATTCCATCTGTGGTGCTACCTCTGTGTCATTGATCAGGGGGGCTGGGTGGCAGCAACACCTTACAGTTAGGTTAGAACATGTAACTAGTTATGGCCAATGGGTTTTAACATAAATGACATGAATCATTTTGGGCCAAAATATGAGAACAGTATGAGCTTTTCATGTACTCTCTCTTCCTCATCTTGCTCATCAAGTTAAAAGTGTAATAAGATGGAATCAGATCAGTTCCCTGAGCCTTTGTTTAAAGGGAGCTGTCCTGGAGAAATGGAAACATCTGCTCTGCATGAAGAAGAAATATATTTTGTGTGTGTGAAGCCACTGAGAATTTCTAGGTTTGTTTGTTACTGAAGTCATACTTAATTTATTCTTCCTAAGACCTTTTCCCTCCAATCTGGGCATCATAGTTAATATTATTCTTCAGTGAACAAATGTAGTATACAAGGTCAGACAAGTAAGTTCTTGAACTCATTCTAGATAAAGTGTTACCTAATTGCTGAATGTCACAATGATCATCTTAGAAGTGCTCCTCATTGGAAGATACGCACCAATGCCAGGCCCTAGTCCCCCCTTCAAAGCAATTTCAGAACTTTTATTCTGTATATATGAGGTCTCATAATGAAGTTCATGAACTCATCCCAGAAAAAGTGCTACACACCTCATTGCTGAATATCGCTATGGTTACCAGATGGCCAAGGGGAGGACTTTGAAGGGGACCATAGTGATACTTAGCAATGAGGTATGTAGCACTTTTTCTAGGATGAGTTTGTGAACTTCATTGTCTGACTTTGTAGAGTTCTATATTTTATTTACTTATTTTTATTAAATCCTAGCTGTGTACATTAATGTAATCATGGGGTACAATGTGCTGGTTTTAGATACAATTTGAAATATTTTCATCAAAATGGTAAAGCGCTCATTGTTACTACTGAGAGAGTAGAAATTTTTATTGTCCCACATTTGTTGAGTATGACTTGTACCTCTGTCTACACTATAATCCCTGACACTAGTCTCAATAAATCATAATTATTTGGAGGCTAGGAATGTTTAATGTGTGTGTATACACATACATGTATACACACACGCACATATATAGTATGTGTGTGTGTATATATATATATATATATATGCATATATATATATATATATATATATTTTTTTTTTTTTTTTGTGTTGGAGCCTTAATTGTTTCTGTCTAAAATATTCTTTCCCCAGAAATCTGCTTGGCTAATTCCCTTATCTTCTTTAACTCCTTACTGAAGTTTTACATTCTCAATGAAATCTATACTGACTATCCTTGTCAATACTACCACCTGCCCTTCCATGCACACACACTCCAAATCCCTCTTATCTTACTGTATTTTAATTTTTTCAGGTAAAATTTGCCTTTTCATATTCTATATCTTTTACTTACATATTATACATATCTATAATAAATAAGATATTTATATCATATCCATCTCTGACCCGATTGTAAATTCCATTAAGAGTAAAGATTTTCATCTGTTTTGTTCATGCTAAAAAAAAAAAAAGTATCTAGAAGCTAGTAGGGATTGAATGCTCATTGAATGAAAAATAATTACGTAGAGAACAAGATCTGGCTGAGCGGGGTGGTTCATGCCTGAATTCTAGAACTCTGGGAGGCTGTGGTGGGTGGATTGCTTGAGCTCATGGGTTTGAGACCAGCCAGAGCAAAAGTGAGACCCTGTCTCTACTAAACATAAAAAAAACTGAGGCAAGAGGATCGCTTGAGCCTGAGTTGGAAGTTGATGTGAACTGTGATGCCACCATAGCACTGTACCCAGGGCAGCAGCTTGAGTCTCTGTTGAGAGAGAGAGAGAGAGAACAAGATCTGATGATTTTGAGAAATACAAAAGTCCACAAGATGCTATTTTGTACCTGGCCTTGATAAACTTCAAATCTGGTTGGAGAAAGTATTGAAGTGCAAACATTGCTACAATGCTGCCTGTAAAATGTGGCATGTGCAGGAAATGACAAGATTATTCTCACGTGTGTGTGTGTGTGTGTGTGTGTGTGTGTGTGTGTGTGTGTGTGATTGCTTAAACCCTGCAAAGTTCTGGAAGTAGTTCCCCTCTTAAATTTGTCCTGATCTCTCTCGCCTTATCTATTTTATAGATTCAGGCCACAGTTTAATGTTGCAGTTGTCCTAAGATTGACAAAATATGAATAGTCCCAGACAGTGGGAAATACGTGCAGAGCAAACAGGGCTTTGTTCAGGGGTTTGCACCTGCTCCAGGAAGCTCCTTGAGGACGTTGCTCTTTGGATCATAGCATGTCAGCCTCAGGAGGACCCTAGGGAGAAATTCAGGAAAAGCTTAAACATCTAGAATAGTTTGGTATCTACTGAACAACTGCTCTGTTTTTGTCATAGGGACAGCATTATTTGAATAATTAATCAGGGTTTTCTTTTTAAGCAGTCCATTCAAAAGCTTAGAGCCACATTTGTGGTTCATCTATTGCAAAGACATGGTCGTTTCTGGCTTGTATTTTAACACACTACTTTCCGCGTTCATAGTTCCATTTTCTGTCTCTATCCTCGTTCAGCTTTTCTGTTTGCCACCTTCTTTCAAAGTGTGTTTATTTATTTATTTTATATCCCTATAAGCCGCTTCAAATACTTCTTGAAAGAAGTTAGAGAAAATAGAAAGCAAGCAGTTCTTATACACCTATTACGGGCACATCGCCGCACTGGGTGTATGGAAGGGAAGATAAAGGAAGAAAGGAGAAAAGTAAGTCATCCAGCAAGGAAGAAAGAAAAAGAAATCAAAAGAAAAGAAGAAGATGACATACTCGCTGCCCTCAAGGAACTTGAGGAGTGATGGCCATAGCTCTACACGGCTTCAGTGAGCATCGATTTCTCCCCTCTCTGAACCCTAACAGCACTCAGAGTCAATAACACCCAATTTAGCACTTGATGATATACTTCCGGGTATGGTCTGTTTATTGTTTTCTGTGACTAAGTGTTGCCTTTGGAGGAAGGGGCTTTGTGTTAACTTCTCCTATCTTCTCATAGTGAGCAGTGCAGCTGCTCAGCAGATTAACAGATGGAGAAGGTGGCCCTTCCAGGAGGAGGAGTCAGGCCCCTTGGACGACGCTGTTGAGGGTGTGACCCCCTCAGACCTGCTAGTTGACAGCAGCATGGACTGCCTGCTTCACGCTTGCTGCCTGCCAAGATCTTTAAGGAAATGGACTCTCGCATATACAGAGGGTGTCAAAAAATGCATACACATTTTAAGAACTGTATTAAAATTATAATACTCAATACATAGCAATAACAAAAGATGAATACAAGTCACGTTTGACTTCTGAAGTTAACAAGAGGTGCTCAAAATGACCGCCAACAGTGTCCGGTAATACATAGATAACATCTCTTAAAATGTGTGTACTTTTTTTTTTGGCACCCCTAGTAGTTCTGTATGCCAGGTTTAAGTCCAAATATGTTACTGAGAGGGGAATTCAAATTGTTTAATAATAACCGATTCTTGCATTTACCAGCAATTTGCTGATTGCTTACTCTGTGCCAGGCACTGTTTTATGATTTTATAATATATCAATAAACAAAACAAAGATCCCAGCCCTGGTGGTGTTTACATGTAGGCAAGGCATGTGTGTGTGTGTGTGTGTGGCAGACATTAAATACGATATACAAAGAGGTAAATTAGATAATATGTTAGAAAGAGGTAAGTGCTATAGAAAAACAAAAAAGTACATAGGAGAAATGGGGTTTGGAAGTATCTGTCATGAGTTCAGATATAGACAGTGGAAGGGGCTATCAAAATAGTAACAAGTGGCCAGATTCTAGAAAAATACTTTCAATATATTGATATAGTCTAGTGAAAACACTGTGGAAGATATGGTATTTATTGGTTTGGATATAAAATGTAAATGAATGGAGTTAAGAATTTTTGGTCCAAGTAAATGGTAGTTTGCTATTTATTGAGCTGAAGATGACTTGGAGATTTACAAATTTGGGAGGGATGACAGGGTTTTCATTTTGAACACACTGTTTTTTACACATCAGACATCCAAGTAGAGACTGGATACACTACAAGGTGTCCCAAAAGTCACCCATAACATCTCCAAACATAGGAAAGTGGGAAATTGAGGCTAAACGCGACATTATTCACAAAATATTCATTAAGAAATTTTATAAAATATTTACAAAATATTCTGTACATCTTGGCAACCTCTTTGTAAAATTTCGTAATGAATACTTTGTAAATAAAGGTACCTTTAGCTACGATTTCCCATTTTCCCTGTGTATGGAGATGTTACGGGTGACTTTTGGGACCACCTGCAGCCTGCTAGTGGAATGCTGGCTTGAGAGAAGTCTGGAATGGAAACATTAAGTTGGGGACCTTTGGAATATAGATGCTACTTAAAGGCGTAAGACTGCAGGCCGATGACAGCAGATACAGAGGTGAAGAGGATGAGGAGGGAGCCCTGTGGCCTCCCATCATTAATAGGGGGAGGTAAAAGGAAGGGGCCAGCAAGGAAGCCTGAGAACATGTTACCAGTGGGACAGAAAGAAAATTAGGAGCATGTGGTATCCGAAAGCCAAGTAAAGAAAGTGTGAGCATGAGGTGGTATTATTACCTGGGTCAGAGCCTACTCAGGGGCCAATTTTAGGAGGACAGAGGGTTGATTTAGCAATGCAGAGGTCACTGGTAACCTGGATAAGTGCAGTTTCTTTCTTTTTTTTTTTTTATTTGAGACAGAGCCTCAAGCTGTCACCCTGGATAGAGTGCTGTGGCATCCACAGATCACAGCAACCTCCAATTCCCAGGCTCAAGCGAGTCTCCTGCCTCCGCCTCCCAAGTAGCTGGGACTACAGGTGCCTGCCACAACACCCGGCCATTTTTCGGTGGCAGCCATCATTGTTGTTTGGCGGGCCCAGGCTGGATTCAAACCCGCCAGCTCAGGTGTACGTGGCTGGCGCCCTAGCCTGCTGAGCCACAGGCGCTGAGCCGATAAGTGCAGTTTCAATGGAACCTATGGCCAAAGGATTGACTAGAGTGAGTTTAGGAGGGGATGGTCAAGGGGGAACTGGAGACAGTGAGTGGAGATAAGGATTGCAGGGATTTTGCTGCAAAGGGGAGCAAAGAAATATGTTAGTAACTGGCAAGGAAGTCGGAATCATAAGAAGGTCGTTGTTCTTTTTAATCTTTTAGGATGAGAGGAATAGCAATGTAGGATTATTTTTGTATGCTGATGAAACTCTTTCAGTAGAAAATGAAAAAATCGATGATGCAAGAGAGGGTGGGGGCCAGCAGAAGTGCTGAAGTAACGTCCTTGAATGCGTGAGAGGAAAACAGAAACTAAAACACATACTGGTATGAAATGGGCAGAGGTCCTGGCAGGGCAGGGAGACGAGCACTTGGGGACAGATGAGTGCTGCTGGAGAGTGAAATTACTTACCCAGGGCACACCACTGATGGAAATGAGTAGAGTCAAGATGTCAGGATCCTACCCCAGTGACCCCCAAATCCACAGCAGTGACCACTTTCTCTTTCTCTTCTGGGAGGATGGGTCTATGGTCCCACAGACTGGAGTCTTGGGAGAATAACTGGGGGTCTTGCCAAAGATCTTTTATTTCCAAGAAAATGTGTCACCTCTGCTCTCTTTCTGTCTAGATGGTAGATTCCAAGTAACCACAAAAAAGAGGGGCATAGGAAAGCCCCCCTTCCCCAAGGGTGTCAACAGCATGTAATGTTCCCTCCAAGAATAGAAGAGAGAGGAACTTGTCCAGAACCAAGGGAGCAAGCCAGGGATGGAGCTAGGAGATGTGAAGGGAGCTCTGGTGCAGAGCCTCCTCCCCTGGCTCTGTGCCATCTGTGTACAGACCTAAGTACAGCACAGCAGTGAGTCACATCCACTCCATCCCCTGTGTCACCTTCTCTGGGTGGCTTGGCCTTCCCACAGCATATAAGAGTCAGAAGATGCCTGAGACAGGAGATCACCTTAGTCCATCTCCCACTGGGAAGAATGCTCTCCAAAGTGACCCTGACACATTCCTCTTGGACACCTCCATTGCTGGGGTCCTCACTGCCTTATTGAATAGCTTGATTCATTATTAGGCAGGTGCAATCATTAGGATTTTGCCTTAGATGTTGCTGAAATCTACTTGCTTTTATCCCCTGCCACGTGGTTGTAGTGTTGTAGTCACATCCGCAAGGGAGGTCAGGCATTTGAATGTGCTACTTGAGGGAGGCAGAGAAGGGGAGAATTTTTTTTTCTATAAACTTCCAGTCTCATGTGACAGTCATAAGAGCAGGAACAGGCACAGCCAGGGGGTCACTGCTTCCAGAGTGCTGGGCAGTGATGCTTTTGACATGATGAGGCAAAGAAAGACTAGATTTGGCGTCAGCTTTGCCTCTGCCCTGATGCTCTGTGCCTTGGGCCATTCCGGTTCCCTCATCCTTGGGGCCTGCCCTGCCCTCATTCTCCCAGAATGCTCACCTGTAAGATGGTGGCTAAACCCTCCTTGACCCATTCCCACCATCCCTCCCTGATTTATCTTGAACAGCTCTTGCTTGTAATGCCCTGTCCTTGAGGGGAGCCTTGACTTTGCCTCCCATCAAAGCAAGCACATAGCTTGAGAGAGAAGCTGTCAACTCTGAAATGCCAACTTTATTTCAGAGCGAAGAAAATCTGTGAGGTGCCAGAGGCGATGATGACGAATGGTCTAGGTGTGGTTTGCGCTGTTCCCGCTTTGTCACAGAGTAGATGGGAGGGAGCCTCCTTATTAAGCTTCCCCAGTAGTGGGGACCCACACTGGGCCCAGGTCTTCCCTGAAGACCCTTTGCTTCACTGAAGTGAACAAATAACACATTTTCTCCTCCTCTCCCTTCCCCTAGAATCTCTAAACAACCTCTATCTGTTATAATTTTTTTCTCCCTGGGAATAATTCTATGAACGAGACTTAGAACAGGACATTCTGTTCAAGACCTGTCCATTGTGCGCATGAAGTTGTGCCTTCAAAGGGGCACAGGGTAGGGAGGGAGATTCAAGCATTCCACCCAGCTGCTGCCCCCCTGCCACCTCCAAGGCCCTGCTCTCAACTCTGCAGCAGAGAAGATGCTGAGAGGGGACACCATAGGTAGCTGGGCTTCCAGTGGCCAAAGGATGTCAACTTGATTGCAGAAAGTAGAGGCGAGGGTAGGACGTGTGGGCACAGAGACAGGGAAACAGCATTTGCATTAAGTTCCACTCAGTCCTGCTTCAGTTTGCAGGCTGCTTACCTCTTCTGTCTCTCTGGAAAGACTCAAGTACTTATTCATTACCCTTGACTCTACCACACAACCCGGAGCGGCCACCAGTGCTACATAGAGCTATTTTCTTGGTGCTTCCTGCTGGGTGACTAGTCACAAGGAGGAAACTAACCATGTCCTGAACACCTACTCCCTACTGGAACCCAGGTACCATGCTGGGCCCTTTCACATGTGCTGGAACACTCAATCCTCCTCCCCCTTAAAAGAAAGATATTATTCTATCTTAAAGGTGAGGAAACCAAGGCTCAGAAATGTTACATAACTCAGTACAAGGCTGAGCTCTGGTTGATCTAAGGTTTATGAAGCAATAGCCTAGATTAAAGTGTTTTCCCCATGAACATCAAATTCCAGTGCCATAAATTCTAGAGAATTGTCTTGATTCTTCTTTGGGTTTTAATTGTGCCTCACACTGTTTGGAATCAGTGGATTGCTTTGTGGTTAATAGCGACTTGGTACCTGTAATTGGTTTCAGGAGTTTTAGGATGTTTTCCTGTAGAGTCAATGCTACTTTTTGGCAAGAAGGTGCCAATGAAGGCTAGCCTGGACACAAAGTGGACCTGAAAGTGGCTTATAACCCAGCTGAATGGGAACGTCTTAGGAGTTGACTGTGGTGGCAACCTCCCTTTATGATGGGAAGCCAAAGTGAAAATATAATCTCTTTCCTTAAGCAATTTATAAATTGCTTCAAAAGATACAGGATTTAGCTGTGCAGGTAAGTTGTAACAAAGGCTCTAATGAGTGGTGGCAATAATAAGACAGATAGGAGGTCAGAGGGCTGATGAAACACCTGCACAGTTCAGGGCACATTCAGGGCAAGAGGGACGCTTGAGGTGAACTTGAAAGAGCGCAGTGTTCACTCTTGGGAAGGAAGAAATAGAAAAGGCCTTCTCAGTAGGAAGATGAGGAATTACATAAATGGGGGGGGGTAAGGATACTAACAGTGTGTGTGTGGGGGTTAAGGAGGAGCCGACTTTGATGGGAATCAAACAGATACAGGCAACAGGGGAAGGTGTGGTAAGAAAGGTCACCATATCCTAAATGCAAAGAAAGAGCAGGAACTTTATTCCATGGGAAGCCATGGTAGGTTCTTGAGCAGAGTAAGGCTATAAGAAAAGGATTTTTCAGAAACTGAATGTGTGGACAGTATGTCGAGTAAGAGGTGGGGAAGATCTTGGAGAAAGGGAGACTGTTGGGAAGTCATGGCCCTGATTTAGGAGTGATGTCCTGAGCTCCCAACCTAGGCGAAGGCAGGAGAATAAGAGGAGGGCTGAGTGGAGTTCGGCCTGGTAGACAACAGCCCCAGCGACTCTCTGCAGAGGGTATTGGGAGGCAAGACTCAAGGGTGACACCTGGGTAGAATCACCAGTATCTCTCATTGTGAAATAGGACTTTTTTATTTGTGAAGTCCAGTCAATTCTCCACCCCTACTCATCTGCAGGGCAAAGACAGCTGGAAAATGCACTTGAGGTCCCTTCTGATACCTTCACACAGGACTTTGTATGAAGAAGTGTTGGGAAATGCTTATCTCTCTGCTCCCTCCTTGCCCCCATTCTTAGCATAGGTTTCTCTCCCAAGGTCAGAGGCTCCCATGGCCCTTCTTCCACGTGCAAGAGCCACAGTGCTCCATTCTACATGACCGCAGGCTGGCGAGGCATTTATGCTTGTGGACACTGAAGTTAAATAATGTTCAGAGGGTAAGACTGAGCTGGGGCTTGCCAGGCCTCCTTAGGTGTGTGGTTGGGTCACAGTGCCTGCCCATGAGGATGTTAAATGGCAGCATTGTCAGGATGAGACAATGTAACTGTCTCACTGCATTAACAACCCATCAATCCCTACAGCCACACTGCACAGCTCCGCATCCCCTGCTGCAGGCTCCTGGAGAGATGGTGCTTGAAGGCTGCAGTAGGCTGTTCGGCAGGGTTGCTCACTGCACTGTCTCTGGCTTCTGCTGTCCACAGGGACTGTGCAGACTGAAGGATGCTGAGACCTTGGACTCCACCCCACGACAGGATCTGGCCCTGCCCATGTCATGACCATAAAGAAACTTACAGCAAAAGCAACACCAGGTGAGACCTAACTTCTGCAGTCTTAAGAAGCTCCTTTTTGCCATCTCAAGGGATAATGTGACTGCAGAACAAACCATGAGCAGGGTAGGTCTCGAATGCAGATGGAGAAGCCAGGATTTCAAGGCAACGGTCAATGTCTGACCTGCTCAAACATAAATCCTCTCTCTTCCCGAGTGGACCTAACATTCCCACTGGTACATGTCCAATGTTCTATGAAACTACATTTTGGTCACCAGGTGACAGGTGACCTCTTTTCAAGTTCCTCTAGGTAGGGTAAGGCATTAAGTCATTTAAATATATATGTGTGTGTATGTATGTATTTCTAGTATGTTATTAATGATGTCACTTAACATCCTCTGCACATATGTAATAATTTTTAATATTAAAATAGTCCCAAGAAATGCCAATAATAGTCTCGATATTTAAAAATGAACAGATCAGATTTACTAAATACCTTATTTCATTTCCTCAAATAAATATACTCTGGGGCGGCGCCTGTGGCTCAGCAAGTAGGGTACTGGCCCCATATACCGAGGGTGGCAGGTTCAAACCCGGCCCCACCCAAACTGCAAAACAAAAAAACAAAGCAAAAAACCCCAAAACAACAACACAACAACAAAAAATAGCCAGGCATCATTGTGGGTGCCTATAGTTCCAGCTACTCGGGAGGCTGAGGCAAGAAAATCGCCTAAGCCCAGGAGTTGGAGGTTGCTATGGGCTGTGTGCCGCCATGGCACTCTACTGAGGACGATAAAGTGAGACGCTGTCTCTTAAAAAAAAAAAAGAGAGAGAGAAAAAGAAGAAAAAAAAAAAATAAAGATAAACAGAATGAATTGGGAGTTCTGTTACTCGTTCCAAAGCATGGGCCTCCTCTGGCCAGCTGAGGCAGACCTTTACTATTATATATGACATGTTCTTGAATACATGCCAAAAAAAAAAAAAAAAAACACTTACATGGGGGTGTTTCTGAAGTATCATATAAAATCAGAGGTCACAACTGGCTAGACATTGTCTTTATTTCTAGTACTTCATATAAACATTGTTTTCCTTCACAGTTAATCACAGAGTCGAACTGCTTAAATCCAACAGCATTTGATTAAGACTGGTGATAGATCTAATATAGTTTGTCTCAGTAATATTAATTTTATGAGACTTGTATTTACCTTAATAAAATATTAGTTCTTTCAGTTCTCCATCTTCTACAATAAAATATGTACTTGATTACACAGACACTGTTTTAAGGCAGTGACTGCTGAAACTTGGGGTTTTTGGTTTTTTTTGAGACAGAGCCTCAAGCTGTCACCCTGGATAGAGTGCTGTGGCATCACAGCTCACAGCAACCTCCAATTCCTGGGCTCAAGCGAGTCTCCTGCCTCTGCTTCCCAAGTAGCTGGGACTACAGGCGCCCGCCACAACGCCCGTCCATTTTTTGGTTGCAGCTGTCATTTTTGGCGGGCCCCGGCTGGATTCGAACCCTCCAGCTCAGGTGTACGTGGCTGGCGCCTTAGCTGCTTGAGCCACAGGCACCAAGCCGAAACTTGGGTTTTTTTAATGTACACAAATCTGGGCTTAAAGCCAGGTACAATGACTCAGGCCTATAATCTCAGCATATCAAGAGGCCAGGGCAAGAAGATTACTTGAGGCCAGGAGTTTGAGACCAGCCTGGGCAACATAACAAGAACTCATCTCTTCAAAATACAAAAAAAAAAAAATTAGCAAGGTGTGGTGATAAATGTCTGTGCCACTTTGTGAATAGTATCCAGCTACTTGGGAAGCTAAGGCAGGAGGATCCCTTAAGTCCAGTTTGAGGCTGCAGTAAGCTATGGTCATGCCACTGCACTCCAGCCTGGACAACAGAGTGAGACCTTGTCCCTAAAAAAAAAAGTACTTTTTTCAGGTCTGGATTTAGCGTATTAAATACAGGTTAGTGATATCAGTATAAAATGTACAAAAGTAGACTTCATATGAAAATAAAATAAAATTTGCGGCTCGGCGCCTGTGGCTCAGCGGGCTAAGGCGCCAGCCATGTACACCTGAGGGGGCGGGTTCGAATCCAGCCTGAGCCCGCCAAACAACAATGACGGCTGCAACCAAAAAAAAAAAAAATGGCCGGGCGTTGTGGCGGGCGCCTGCAATCCCAGCTACTTGGGAGGCGGAGGCAAGAGACTCGCTTGAGCCCAGGAGTTGGAGGTTGCTGTGAGCTGTGATGCAACGGCACTCTGTCCAGGGTGACAGCTTGAGGCTCTGTCTCAAAAAAAAAAAAAAGAAAAGAAAATTTGCTAAGTATCACTTGGCATTGTTATTGTAGACTTTTCTTTCATAATACATTATTAAATATAATGCTGTAAAAACAATTTCAGGGGAGGAAAAAGGAAGAAATATGATTAGAGAGTTTCAGATTCTCAATTTGAAAAAGTACTTTTTCCTGCATTAAAAGGTTTTAGGAGTAATTATAAATATGAATAACTACAAAACAAATATCACTGATGAAATGGTGTCTTTGTCCAGCATAGCACATGCATAGTAGCTTCATATATATATGTGTGTGTGTGTATGTATGTGTGTGTGTATATATATATATTCTTTTTTTTTTTTTGAGACAGTCTTACTTTGTTGCCCTCGGTAGAGTGCTGTGGCATCATAGCTCATAGCAACCTCAAACTCTTGGGCTCAAGTGATCCTCTTGCCTTAGCCTCCCGAGTAGCTGGGACTACAGGTGCCTGCCACAACGCCCAGCTATTTTTAGAGATGGGGTCTCACTCTGGCTCAGGCTGGTCTCAAACCCGTGAGCTCAGGCAATCCACTCGCCTCGGCCTCCCAGAGTGCTAGGATTACAGGCGTGAGACACTACACCCAGCTTCTTACACTTTCTTAATTTTTTTTTTTTTTTTTTTAGCCTCATTCTCTTGCCCTGGCTAGCGTGCGATGGTGTCATAACAGCTTATTGCAACCTCAAACCCTTTGGCTCAAGTGATTCTCCTGCCTCAGCATCTCCAGTAGCTGGGACTACAGGCATGTGCTACTATGCCCAGCTAATTTTTTCTATTTTTATAAGAATAGAGACAAGGACTCACTCTTTCTTATTCAGGCTTGTCTCAAACTCCTAAACTCAAGTGATCCTATCACCTTGGCCTCCCAGAGTGCTAGGATTATAGGTAGGAGCCACCATGCCTAGCCATCTTCTTAAATTTTTTAAGTTACCATTGGTATAACACCGTATACCCCCATTCAGGCAAAATGGCTTATTGCATATATATAAAAGGCAGCAGGCCTTTTCCCAGCTAGTAATTAATTGGTAACTATAATCCAGTTTTAACTAATTTCAGACCAACTACAGCAAGTTATGTCCCATAAACATTGTTCCCATTATAAAAACTCAGACTGGAAGAGAACGTACATTTATTAGAGAATCCAGTTCCTTAAAGGCAGGGATTGTGTGTCCTGTGCATTTCTGTGTGCTTGGATCCTAGCTTAGGTCAAGACTCGTATAGGTGCTCAGTTAGGTCTGCTGAAAGAAAGCATGGGTGAATTAGGGCTCCAGGCTCTTCCTGGGAATCTTGCCCTTCACCTAAATAGCCAGAGAAACTTACTGTAGGTATATTTGATTTTCATCAGGCAAACAGTGGTCCTAGTACAAATGGCTGTCAGTTCTTTATCACCTGCTCTAAGTGCGATTGGCTGGATGGAAAGCATGTAGTGTTTGGTAAGTCCTTCTCCTACCCCATTATCCAGGCCTCAGTCACCCAGGGTGGGACTTCCAGAGAAGCAGTCCTCAAATTCTTTACCCAGCGTACTCCATAGATATACTGCCATTGGTAGTAGTCGGGAAAGTGGAAATGGTGGAGAGGTGGGGAATGTGTGGTTAGAGACCTGGAGGGAAGGACAGAGGGGCCTTCTGATACAGTGTAGAACCACTTGGCTAATAAATAAGTCTTTGGGGTTGAGGGACCCAGATGCTAACACTAAAGAAATGCCACAGAGGCAACATGAAACAGTGGGGCTTTGGAATCTCTTCAAGGTTCAGGCCCTAACTCTGCTACTTACAACCTGTGACCATGGGCAAATCTTTTCACCTCCACTGAATTTCAGTTTCCCAAAGTTAGTGAAAGGGTCTAATGAGATAATAGCTAAGAATGGGTGAGCATTGGAAGCTGGAAAATGCTCTGCAAATAAGAAGAATAAAGTCCAGCTCATACTCTTCCTATAGGAAAAATCATTGATGGACTTCTAGTGATGAGAAAGATTGAGGTAAGTACTGCTTTGACTTTTTCCTCTTCAGCTATTCTGGTCTGGTCCTGTCTAACTAGTGTTGAGGCAGAGAAGGACTCCAGTTTGTTAGGCCCAGTCTTTATTGCCTCCAGTTATACAGGTGGAGAGACCACTTGTTCCCATGTTTTCTTTTTTTTTTTTTGAGACAAAGCCTCAAGCTGTCCCCTGGATGGAGAGTGCCATGGCATCACAGCTCACAGCAACCTCCAATTCCTGGACTCAAGCGAGTCTCCTGCCTCTGCCTCCCAAGTAGCTGGGACTATAGGCGCCTGCCACAATGCCTGGCCATTTTTTTGGTTGCAGCCACCATTGTTGTTTGGCAGGCCTGGGCTGGATTCGAACCCGCCAGCTCAGATGTATGTGGCTGGCACCTTAGCCCATTAAGCCACAGGCGCCAAGCCTTCCCATGTTTTCTTGGGCCCATAAGTTAGCCTGTCTGTCCTACACTGAGGTTTGGCCTCTGATGACCCTGTCATCTACTTGATAAAATTCTTAGCATTGCATTCCAGATCCTTCATGATCTGGGACCTGCATACCTCTCCCTGGACCCTTCTCATGCCATTGCCCTCTTCCATGTTCCAGTCACATCAGGCTGCTAGCTCTTCTTTAAATATGCCAAATGGCTCAGCGTCTGTAGCTCAGTGGTTACGGTGCCAGCCACATATACCGACCAGGACTGGCGGGTTCAAGCCTGACCTGGGCCTGTTAAACAATGATGACTACAATAAAAAAAAAAAAAAAAACAGCTGGGCATTGTGGCAGGCACCTGTAGTCCCAGCTACTTGGGAGGCTGGGGTAAGTGAATCACCTGTGCCCAAGAGTTTGAAGTTGCTGTGAGCTGTGATGTCACAGCACTCTACCAAGGGGCGACAATAAAACTCTGTCTCAAAAATAATTAAATAAATAAATATGCCATACATATCCCTGCCTCTTGCTCTTTCCCGCCTCTGAGGAGAGAAAGTTAGTTGCTGAGAATGAGTATGCTGTTTCTCCTGCTTGGAATGTTCCTCTTTCTTTTCCTCCAGGTGAGATCCCATTCATCACTTCAAACCTAGATCAAATGTACCCTTTTCTGTGAATCCTTCCCTGACTTCAGTATTCAGCAGTTTAGTTGCCTCATCTACCCTTTATCCAACTCTGCCTTACACACTTACTGTATTATTATATACCATACCTTTGCTGTTTTCTAAGTGCTTTGCATTTTCTCTGTGCTCTGTCGTGTTCCTCACCTTTCTACTAAGATATGAACTTGCACATCAGTCCCGAGTCCTGAGTTCTTGGCACAGGGCTAGGAGGCATCAGTAAAGGAAGGTTCCATGAGAGAACAAGTAAGCACTTGAGTGGGTGCATCTCTGCTGTGCTTTCTCTCCTAGAATGTTCCCACAGGCCCCAACAATAAGCCTAAGCTGCCTGTGGTGATTTCACAGTGTGGGGAAATGTAGTCCAGAGCAAGAATGAACCAGGTAAGTGTGTCTTTCTGTAATTTTGTTAGGAGTCAGACCACAGAGAAGGCAGCATGGTTTTGAATTTTAGTCTTAAAGACATGCGATTGAATCCATTTCCTCTTTGTGTGACCTTGGAGAAGTCACTTTGCTTCTCTGAGCCCATTTCCTCATCTGTCAAATGAAGATACTATAACACAATCCCTGTAAGAATTAAAAGAGAATTGTGGCAGGTGACTGAAGTCCTAGCTACTGGGGAGGCTGAGGCTAGAGAATCATCTAAACCCAAGAGCTGGAGGTTGCTGTGAGCTGTGATGCTATGGCACTCTACCAAGGGCAACAAAGTAAAACTCTTGTCTCTTAAAAAAAAAAAAAAAAAATTTTGGCGGCACCTGTGGCTCAAAGGAGTAGGGCACCTGCCCCATATGCCGGAGGTGGCGGGTTCAAATCCAAGCCCTGGCCAGAAACTGCAAAAAAAAAAAAGAAAAAATTAAAAGAGAAAAGGTTGGCTCAGCACCTGTAGCTCAAGCAGCTAAGGTGCAAGCCACATACAGCAGAGCTGGTGGGTTCGAATCCAGCCTGGGCCTGCCAAACAACAATGACAACCTCAACCAAAAAATGGCCGGGCATTTTGGCAGGTGCCTGTAGTCCCAGCTACTTGGGAAGCTAAGGCAAGAGAATCCCTTAAGAGTTTGGGGTTAAGAGAGCCCAGGAGTTTGTAGTTAAGAGAGCCCAAGAGTTTGAGGTTGCTGTGAGCTATGATGAGACGGCACTCAACCCAGGGCAACAGCTTGAGGCTCTGTCTCAAAAAGAGAGAGAGAAAAGGTTATGGGAGCCCTTTTCTACTGCTTTGTAGTATACAGAGTATCGACCTGAAAACCATTCACACAGTTTCTAACAGGACTCTCAGACTACAATTCCATTCATTAGTCCCACTAGAAAGACCTGGCTGCAGGGCTGGGTAATTCCCTGCTAGACCTAGCCTGGGCAGCCAGGAGGACCTGTCATGCCTTTCATCAGAACTGATGCTGCAGTTTCAGGCCCTAGCTTTGCATTTACCAGCCTCATCGGTGAACACCTCACATCTCTCACCCAGCGTGGACTCACTTCCAACTCATACTTGCCACTGCCCCCTCTGTGCTGGGGGGCATACTAGCTGTGCAGAAGGTGGCAAAGAATTGAAAGATGTTTTTACATTTCAGGAGCTCATGGGAAAAAAGACAGAGGTGATCTCTAATTATTTGAGTGACATTGCTAAGTGTTAGAAGAGTGGAAGGGAGAAAAATCACTCCTAGCTAGGTGAGGGGTAGTGTGGTATTTTGTTTTCCTTTTTATTCTTTTTTTCTTTTTCTTTTCAAATCTACAGGAAGATAGTGCATTGAACACCCATATACCTTTCACCTGGATTCATTAATGATTAACGTTCTTGTTTTATTATTTGCCTTAACTTTTTCTTTCCTTTCTTCCTTCCCCTCTCATTCCCATTCTCTCTCCTGCTCTTCTTCCATTTTTCCCTTTCCCTTTCCCTCCTCCTTTTTCCCCTCTTACTTTCCTTCTTCCTTCCTTTCCCTTCCTCTCTTTCCCATTTGGAAACTGCAGACTTTATTTGTTCTCGAGACAGAGTCTTGATCTGTCACTCTGTTATTATGTGCCTCTTAGCTCACAGCAACCTCAAACTCTTAGGCTCAAGGGATGCTCTTGTCTCAGCCTCCCGAGTAGCTGAGAATACAGGCACCTGCTACCATGCCCAACTTGTTTTTCAGTTTGTTTTTTTTTTGAGACCGAGTCTCAAGCTGTCACCCTCAGTAGAGTGCTGCGGCATCACAGCTCATAGCAACCTCAAACTCTTGGGCTTAAGCAATTCTTTTGCCTCAGCCTCCCAAGTTGCTGGGACTATAGGCACCCGCCACAATGCCCAGCTATTTTTTGTTGCAGTTGCCATTGTTGTTTAGCTGTCCTGGGCCAGGTTTGAACCTGCCACCCTCAGTGTATGTGGCTGGCGCCGTAACCACTGTGCTATGGGCAGTGAGCCTGTTTTACTATTTTTATTTTTATTTATTTTATTTATTTATTTTTTTGAGACAGATCCTCAAGCTGTCACCCTGGATAGAGTGCCATAGCATCACAGCTCACAGCAACCTCCAACTCCTGGGCTCAAGCGAGTCTCTTGCCTCGGCCTCCCAAGTAGCTGGGACTACAGGCGCCCACCACAATGCCCGGCCATTTTTTGATTGCAGCCGTCGTTGTTTGGCGGGCCTGGGCTGGATTCGAACCCACCAGCTCAGGTGTATGTGGCTGGCGCCTTAGCCTGTTGAGCCACAGGCGCCGAGCCTGTTTTTCTATTTTTAGTAAGAGATGGGGTTTCACTCTTGCTCAGGCTGGTCTCAAACTCCTGAGCTCAAGCAATCCACCCACTAAGCCTCCCAGAGTGCTGTGTGAGTTACTGCACCCAACCTCAGTTGCAGACTTTCTGACTTCACCCTGAAATACTTCAGCAAGGAACTCTTTAAAAATAAGAACATCCAGGAGGCGCCTGTGTCTTGAGTGGGGTGCCGGCCACATATACCGAGGGTGGCGGTTCAAACTTGGCCTCGGCCAAACTGCAAAACATAAAAATAGCCGGGCGTTGTGGCTGGCGCCTGTAGTCCCAGCTACTCAGGAGGCTGAGGCAAGAGAATCGCCTAAGCCCAGGAGTTAGAGGTTGCTGTGAGCTGTGTGATGCCACGGCACTTTACTGAGGGCGATAAAGTAAGATTCTGTCTCTACAAAAAAACAATAAGAAGAAGAACATCCTACATAACCACAATCATATTACCTAGTATACTGTATAAGTTTGAACTTCCCAGGTCCCCAAAGTAACTTTTATAGCTTTAGAAAAGACATGATCCAATGAAAGTTCCCATATTTCATTTATTTATTTTTATTTAAACAACATAATTCATGGTCATCCTAAAAACTTTCACACCAAACAGATAAAGCGAAAGTCCCCCTTGACAACACCCTAACCCCAATTTCACTCCCTTCCCCAGAGGTTACTTCCTTATGAGTTTGATACATGTCCCCCATCAGGACCTTTGTGGGGTGAGTGTTTTGTTTCTCTACATGAGATTTTACTAGATGAGTTTGTTTATTTTCCATTTGGCATTGTGCCTTCAAAATTTTTCCTTCTTAGTTCATGTGAAACTGAGACACTGTCTCAGTTTATCATCCTGGGTAGAGTGCTGTGGCATCACAGCTCACAGCAACCTCCAACTCTTGGGCTTAGGTGATTCTCTTGCCTCGACCTCCTGAGTAGCTGGACTACAGGAGCCTGCCACATCACCTGGCTATTTTTTTGTTGCAGTTTGGCTGGGGCCGGGTTCGAATCTGCCACCCTCAGTATATGGGGCTGGTGACCTACCCACTGAGCTACAGGCGCCTCCCAAGAGAATCGCTTTAGCCCAAGAGTTTGAGGTTGCTGTGAGCTATGATGCCATGGTATTCTAACAAGGGCAACAAAGTGAGAATTTGTCTCCAAAAAAAAAAAGTGGAAAATTTCACACTTGACCTTACATACAGGTTGCAGTCAAAACTTTGATTCATATACAAAATTATGAAAAATAATTGTATGGGCTCGGCGCCTGTGGCTCAACGGGCTAAAGCGCCAGCCATGTACACCTGAGCTGGCGGGTTCGAACCCAGCCTGGGCCCGCCAAACAATAATGACGGCTGCAACCAAAAAATGGCCAGGCGTTGTGACTGGCGCCTGTAGTCTCAGCTACTTGGGAGGCAGAGGCAGGACACTCGCTTGAGCCCAGGAATTGGAGGTTGCTGTGAGCTGTGATGCCACAGCACTCTACCCAGGGCGACAGCTTGAGGCTCTATCTCAAAAAAAAATAAATTGTATGAGCAGTGCCTGTGGCTCAGTGGTTAGGTTGCCGGCTATATACACTGAGGCTGGTGGATTCGAGTCCATACTGGGCCTGCTAAGTAACAATGACACTGCAACCATAAAAAATAGCTGGGAGTTGTAGCGGGCACCTTGTAGTCCCAACTACTTGGGAGGCTGAGGCAAGAGAATCACTTAAGCCCAAGAGTTTGAGGTTGCTGTGAGCTATGATGCCACAGCACTCTACCAAGGGTGAGAAAGTGAGTCTCTGTCTCAAAAAAGGCCTAAATTTTAGTTGAGGTCAAAATTGTCAGATTTTTCTTTATGGCTTTTCCGTTTTTCTCTCATTTAATAAAAGTCTTTTTTTTCTTTGAGACAGGGTCTTGCTATTGCCCACGGTGGAGTGCAGTGACACCATCATAGCTCACTACAACCTCAAATTCCTGGGCTCATGTGATCTGCCTCCTCAGCCTCCTGAGTAGCTGGGACTACGAGTGTATACCGTCACACCTGGCTAATTTTTCTGTTTTTTGTAGAGATGGGTTCTTGCTATGTTGCTTTCAGTTCGGTGTCAAGTAATCTGGCCTCAAGTGATCCTCCCTCATTGGCACCCCAAAGTGCTGTGATTATAGGCATGAGCCATTGTGTTCAGCGGTCTTTACTACTTCAGATCATAATGTTTTCTATGTTTTTCCTAATATTTCTCTACTTATAAAATTATATAGAACCTGTTTTTCTATGTGATGTTAAGATGAGACTCTTGTCCTTTTTCCAAATGGCGATCTAGTTAAGTATCAGATGATCTCAATGACTGCACATACCTTAACTGTGACTTACTCTGTGTTGACAGTATCTGGCACTTACAGGCATTCAGTAAAAATTTATTACATGAATTAGTAGAGAGGGAGAATGTCAGGCATTTTAGCCTGCGAACTGGTGTGGGCAAATGCTGAGGCAGGAATGCACAAGTGTGTGCTGGGAGTTGCATGTGGACTTTTCTTGTCCAGCCAGATAGTCCCACCCCAGGCCCACTTGACACCTAAGCTTTTTAAAAAAATAAACAGAAATTCTGGCTCGGCGCCTGTGGCTCAAGTGGCTAAGGCACCAGCCACGTACACCTGAGCTGCCGGGTTTGAAGCCAGCCAAGGCCCGCCAAACAACAATGACGGCTACAACCAAAAAATGGCCAGGCGTTGTGGTGGGCGCCTGTAGTCCCAGCTACTTGGGAGGTGGAGGCAGGAGACTCGCTTGAGCCCAGGAGTTGGAGGTTGCTGTGAGCTGTGATGCCACCGCACTCTACCCAGGGTGACAGCTTGAGGCTCTGTCTCAAAAAAAAAAAATAAAAAATAAACAGAAATTCTTTATATTTGGGCCGTCTTTTCTGTACTTTTCAGAGATATTTACAGAAAGTTACCAGAAGTCCTTGTTGGAGGCTTTATTTCTGAGGGTGGGATTATCCACCCTTGCCTCCTCCCCCACTATTAGCAAAAGTTATGTGAACTTCTCCCCCAAGAAAGCTCCTCTTCTCATCCTGCAATCCAAGCAGAACAGATTCCTCAGGTGGCCATTTTACATTTCAGAGGCTCCCTACACCAGGACTGTCCCATGGTAGTCCTGTGATGATGAAAATGTTCTACATTTCCACTGTCCAGTACGATAACCACAAGCCATATGTGGCAGTTGAGCACCTGAAATGTGGCTGGTACAAGAGAAGAACTGAATTTTTATTTTTATTTTTTTGAGACAAGAGTCTCACTCTGTCACCCTGGGTAGAATGCCATGGCATTGTATTTCTTAGCAACCTCAAACTCTTGGGCTCAAGAGATCCTCTTGCCTCAGCCTCCTGAGTAACTTAGACTATAGGTGCCCACCACAATACCAGGCTAGTTATTTCTATTTTTAGTAGAGAATGGGTCTCACTCTTACTCAGGCTGATCTCGAACTCCTGAGTTCAGACAGTCCACCTGCTTTAGCCTCCCAGGGTGCTAGGATTACAGGGTAATCACCACCATGCCCAGCCAAAGACGGAATTTTTAATTTTATTAAAATTAAATTTAAGGAGCCACACGTGGCTAGTGATTACTGTATTGGACAATGAGCTCTAAACTTAAGTACCCCCAATTCTTTCTCCTTACCCTGACTTGCTCAGAATTGCAAGGTGTAACAAATATTTAGTGAGGCTCAGCACCTGTGGCTCAACGGGCTAAGGCGCTAGCCACGTACACCTGAGCTGCTGGGTTCGAATCCAGCCCGGGCCTGCCAAACAACAATGACGGCTACAACCAAAAAAAAAAATAAAAATAAATGGCCGGGCATTGTGACAGGCGCCTGTAGTCCCAGCTACTTGGGAGGCAGAGGCAAGAGACTCTCTTTAGCCCAGGAATTGGAGGTTGCTGTGAGCTGTGATGTCACATGACTCTATCCAGGGTGACAGCTTAAGGCTCTGTCTCAAAAAAAAAACCCAAATATTTAGTGACACTGAAATAAAAGCAGTTAGCATTTATTGGCTACTTCTTATGCCCAAATAATGATTTAAGAACTTTATTTGAACTATGTCATTTTACTTTAGCAGAAATTGCTGTCATAGGGTCTGAGCCTATAAGGGTGTCCAACCTTTTTTCTTCTGTGCTGTACATGAAAAGAATTATTATCTTGGACTACGCTTTAAATACACAAACACTGACAAAAGCTGATGAGTGTAAAAAGGGTCCATGCATAATTTTTGAGATATCTGACACCACAGAGAAGCCAAACAGTCCTCACATAATCTAACTGCTGACTGTAGGTTGGACAACTCTGTAAGGTGTTAGAAAATCTGGACAGTAGTCTGATATAAATGGGTTTTGAAGTTGGGTCTCTATTTTGGGCTTCTGAATAATGTAATTTGGGAAAAATAAGGAAAAGAGAAGATTAATTATCCAGGGAACAGGGGTCTGGAGGGCAGGAGGTGGTATTTTTTTCCCAAACACCAACTTGACCGAAAAGAGAAAGTGGTATTAACCCATTATTTTTCTTCCTAGCAATAAAGTTATAGGTAATCTAGTGTTATGGGAGTGTTTCATATCCTTTAGTATTTTGGAGGAGTAGGATTATAGTTGATAGCCACAGTACATGATGGTTTTAAGCCCTTTTGAGCAGTATTTCTGATACTTTATTGTGCATATGAATCTCTAGGAGATCTTATTAAAATGCTGGTTCTGATTCAGTGGGTCAGGGTGGAGGCTGAGATTTTTTTTTTCTTTTTTTGAGAGTCTCAAGCTGTTGCCCTGGGTAGAGTGCCATGGTGCAGCTCACAGCAACCTCAAACTCTTGGGCTTAAGAAATTCTTTCATCTCTGCCTCCCGAGTAGCTGGGACTACAGGTGCAGGCCACAATGCCCGGCTATTTTTTTTTGTTGCAGTTGTTTTAGCTGACCCAGGCCGAGCTCAAACCCTCCAGCCTTGGTGTATGTGGCCGGCTTCCTACCCACCAGAGCTACAGGTGCCACCAGATTTTTCATTTCAAATCAGATCCCAGGTGATGCTGTTGCTGACTTTTTGAGAAACAGAGATATAAGGAACGTTTTTCTCTTGCTTCAGTATCCCAAGTAGCTAGGACTACAGGCACCTGGCTATTTTTAGAGATGAGGTCCTGCTCTGGCTCAGGCTGGTCTCGAACCTATGAGCTCAGGCAGTCCACCCACCTCTGTCTCCCCAAGTGCTGGGATTACAAGCGTGAGCTACTGGGCCCAGCATGGGTATGTTTTTCAATCTTATTTCACGGCACACTTGAACCTGTAGTTAAACTTCTGCAGCACACTTAAATTATGTTGATCTATACAAAGAATATACTTACTGTGCTTTGAACTTCTTTTGAAAATAAATTAATGATCTTTAAAAATTTTCATAGGGCTCAGCGTCCGTAGCTCAAGTGGCTAAGGTGCCAGCCATATACACCAGAGCTGGCAGGTTTGAATCCAGCCCGGGCCTGCCAAACAATAATGACAACTATAAACAAAAAATAGACAAGCGTTGTGGTGGGCACCTGTAGTCCCAGCTACTTGGGAGACTGAGGCACGAGAATTGCTTAAGCCCAGGAGTTTGAGGTTGCTGTGAGCTGTGATGCCACGGTACTCTATCCACGGGGACAGCTTGAGGCTCTGTCTCAAAAAGAAAAAAAAAAATTTTTTTTCACGGCATACCTAAGATCCTCTCAACAGCACACTGGTTGAAATCAGTCTGTCCTTTAATTAAGAACCTAACATATTCCAAAGAAAAAAGATCCAGGAGGGGCGGCCCCTGTGGCTCAGTGAGTAGGGCACCTGCCCCCTATACCAAGGGTGGCAGGTTCGAACCTGGCCTCAGCCAAACTGTAACAAAAATAGCCAGGCGTAGTGGCGGGCGCCTGTGGTCCCAGCTACTTGGGTGGCTGAGGCAAGAGAATCGCCTAAGCCCAAGAGCTGGAGGTTGCTGTGAGCTATGACATTACAGCACTCTACAGAGGGCAACAAAGTGATATTCTGTCTCTACAAAAAAAAAAAAGATCGAGGAGGAAATAATACCTTGTTGGCACTGGTCCCGTAGGAATCCATTGCATTCAAATGAAGCTATCACCTAATAATGCATTTGAGACCTTGTGCCCAAGTACTGGGAATAGAAGATGAATGAGCTGGGAAGAAGACAGAAGACCGGTGAGGTCACTTGTTCAACTATACCTCCTATGGAGCATTTCCTTATAGAACAGTGGTTCTCAACCTATGGGTCGCGACCCACAGGAACTGTATTAAAGGGTCGCGGCATTAGGAAGGTTGAGAAGCACTGTTCTGGAACTCTTAAGTTTTGCCTTCCTAGGTTGGTCTTAGTGAAAATGAAGTTTTATGTGCTATTCTAGATACAGAAATCTTGACTTTCTCTCAGTGGGTCTTGGGAAAGCTTTCTATGATGAATTTGATAGCATAGACAAATCTCTACCCCTCCCATTGTCCTGCTGTATTACACATACATGGGGAAGGATGGAACCTCTTTTTCGAAAGCCTTTGTTTCGAAAGATTTTTAGAAAAGGGACTAGTTAGCTGTGAGCTCTAGCAGCCCTGCTAGTCTGATATGCTGCCCTTCTCCCTTTGATCCCCAAGCCTGGTGCCAGTACCAAGTGTGGTTGGGGGGGACTCATCTTTTTTTTTTTTTTTTTGCAGTTTTTGGCCGGGACTGAACCCACCACCTCCGGTATATGGGGCCAGTGCCCTATTCCTTTGAGCCACAGGCGCCAGGGGACTCTTCTTATTATTGCACAGATGCCCCTACAGTAAAAATCATCAATTGTTAATCCTACTAATTCCCAGATCCTTCCCTTAGAGTGTTTTGTTTTGTTTTTGCAGTTT
>CAUYRH010041414.1:0-25514 GCA_963574655.1 Perodicticus potto | reverse complement strand
TTTTCATGTTTACATGGATGGAGCTGTAACACATTCTTCTTAGCAAAGTATCTCAAGAATGGAAGAAAAAGTATCCAATGTATTCAGCCCTACTATGAAGCTAATTTATAGCTTTCATATGAAGGCTATAACCCAATTATAGCACAAGACTATGGGGAAAGGCGTAAAGGAGGGGAGGGGAGGGGGAGAATGGGTGGAGAGAGGGTAAATGGTGGGATCACACTTATGGTGCATCTTAGAAAGGTACAGGTGAAACTTACTAAATGCAGAATACAAATGTTTTCATACAATAAACAAGAAAATCCCTTGAAGGTTATGTCGAACAGTTGGATGAAAATATTTCAGATTGTATATGAAACCAGCACATTGTACCCCATGGTTGCACTAATGTACACAGCTATGATTTAATAAAAAAAAAAAAAGAAAGAAAGAAAGAAAGAAAAAGAAAGAGTCACAGAAAATGAAAATAAACAAGTAAAATATCTACATATCTTTTGCTGTGAGTAGAAGCTGGATAGGGTTTAAGGGAGTCAAACTCAATGGCACAGTCCAGTTTCTGAACCCTGCTAATCTGTAGTTTTCTTGGGTTTATATCAATTAAAAATTTCAAATTTAGAAAAATAGGTTTGCAGGCTCTAATTTTGCCCCAAATTGACTTTATGTTCAATATTACTTTGGCAGTACTTCCATAAGTATTGTTAAAGATGAATAAGACTGTAGTGAATTTGAATTTTTAATGAATGCATATTTTGTTAGCTTTTCTCCTCACCATAGAAATGAGTGGTGAAGATTTTGATTTGTTCATGAAGTTCTTACTAAGAATTTATGCTGGTAATTTCTAGAGTAAGTGAATGAGGCATTTCACTTAGGCTCTGTCCTAAAAGAGATAATAATGCAGTTATGACAACTCAGACTGACAGTCATAGAAAAAATAATGGAGGATAATAACACAGAGATGACGATAAAGTGCTCTATCTTATTTTCCTCTTGAGAGGGGTTGCATTTGCTTTTAAATTAGAATACTGCTGGGCTATGGAAGGAACACTGAGGGTGTTGGTAACCATTGAGGTTGATCTCTAAGGTTAATGCTAGCTTTAGCCTCAATTGTCATGGGCTCCATAAACTGCCATTTCCTGACCTGTAAAATATGGAGCCTGGGCCCAGGGAACTTTATGTCCCTTCTTGCTCTGATATTCAGAGTTCTTATCAGGTTGGGATGTAGATGGCCATAGCACAGTAGGTTGTGATGTTCTGTGAATTTTCTTCTTTGACTGATCTAAAAAAAAAGAAATCTAGAAAAGCAACAAAAGAAAAAACAAATAAACAAGTCCACTTTGATGAGGGGGCCCAGGCTTGTGAGCTGGTTGCTATATGTCTCCCTTTAGGGTGTATTATAAGAAGGAATTTATACTGCACTTGGAATAAGGGGAGTTGGATTCAATTTCTGGCTTTGCTACTTCTTGGGAAGGTTTCCTAATCTCTTTGAATTTCCTTAACTATAAAATGAAGATAATACCTTCTCTACTCACCATTAAGGGTTTTTATAATGAGCTAGTGAGATTTGTACTTGAAAGTCTTTTGGCAGCCATGAAATGTTCTAAGCTGTACCTTCTGCTCTGGAGATGTTCAGGTATGAATAAGTTAAATATTCTCCTAGGAAAGAACATCAGATTTCACTTTACTCTAGTCTCTTCCTCACAAGTGTAATCATTCTTGTACCCTACATAGCACTGCTCCCTACAAAATATCTTAGAAAAATTTTACAAAGAGAGAGAGATATCAGGAAACTATATATCTGAACTCCTCATGTGGTTTCTGGTCACCCTCTAATAAGTATTGTTATTAACCATCCATAGCCATTAGGAAGAGGTTGTGAGTCTTTTTCCTTTTATTCTTGGCCACAAGGATTCTGTCACTTGCTTTTGAAGATGCCATTAGCACTGAGATCTCATCTAGTTTAAGAAGTTTCTCTTATCTCTTCCTATGTTTTTAAATCCATCTATAAGTTAAATTCAATTTTTACTCAATCATATAATAAAAACATTCTTGAGTCTAACTATGTAGGAGTACATCTTTGAACTTGACAAAGTTCTGATCCCCACGGACATTGTAAATGTGAAAAGGCATCACTAGAAATACCTGATTTGTCTGTTAGGACCTGTTGAACCTATCAGGGGAAGACCCTTCTTTCCTATTCCTTCAATGGACTCCTTAACTCTCTCTTTCTCTTGAAACAGTGGAGTGAGTTTTCTCTTTGCTTTTCTTTTATTCTCTGGCATGAAATTTTTTTTTAAATAAATACTCAGAGTATAGCTATTTTTCAGAGATTGTGTAGCCAGCCAAAGGTAGAGACCTGGTTTGCATTTATTCTCTTTGGAAATGATAAATTTATGTAGCCCTAGAAGTGGTTCATTACCAAATTCAGAGGGGAAGATGAGAAACATAATTCCCTACATTTACCAGATAATATACATTCACCTTGCTTCAATATATGATCATGACATCTCTCTCTGTAGACGGACCTTGTTGAGAAATAATTTTTGCTTACTTCATCCTGTCATTGATGTTTAGTTGTCATTGACAAATCAAGAACAATGCCTATGAAAATAGCCCCACCTCATCGTTGCAAAGGAAATTAGAGCTACCCTAGCTATGAAGAACAAAGTTGGGAGCCTATGCGGTATCATCAATGTCGATTAGTCTTTTGAGGAGAGAATGAGGCAGCATCTGTCACCCTCCACTATCCAATAGGTAAGAATGTGGTGTGTGCTGGCAGGAACGCTGTGACTCTCATGTATCTAGATGAAGTGGAAGTGACTCAGAGCCCAAATTAAGAAAGTGTATCAGACCATCACAGTTGCATACCTTCAGTTAACTGGATTCCTGAGCCAGCAACAGGGTAACCCAGGATAATCAGTATCAATTGGCATTTAGATGAACATCTGTTGAATCAACTCTCTCTCTCCCCTCTTCATTACACTAGCTCTACTGAAGTGTAATTTACAAGCCATAAAATTCACCCGTCTTATCATGTGTACAATTCAATAGTATAATCATCAGCTCCAACCATTTTGGACATTTTGATTACCCCCTAAAGATCTCCCATTTGTTCACAGTCAATACCCCCCATTTTCATCCCCACACCCAGAGAGCCAGTAATCTACTCACTGTTTCTATAGGTTTTTTTTCCTCTGGACTTACCATATAAATGACTTCATACATTATATAGTTTTTGTGTGTGTTTGGCTTATTTCACTTAACATGATGTTTTTGAATCACCCATAATGTAGTTTATATTAGTTGCTGGTCTCTTTTGGTAAATGAATAGTGTTCCATCATATGGATATAGCACACTTTGTTTATCCATTCATTGACCCATAGACATTTGTACTTCTACTTTTTCACTGTTGGGAATAATTCCGCTGTGGATATTTCTTTCCTTCTATCCTGAAATTAGAGTCTTCCATGGTTGAGGTTACTTATATGACAGGCATATTTTCTAAACTTATCATGTTTAGAATACTTCCAAATATGTGCATTTATATTACACCTAAACACATGAAATTACACGGATCTTTGTACATCACACACACACACACATGTATATACATGTATATGTACAGAAATTAAACAAATCTTTGTACATCATACACACACACACATATATACATGTGTGTGTATGTGTGTGTATATATATATGTATACATATATGTGTGTGTATAATTTTAGGTTTATTATATACAGTTTGTGTATAGCCCATTACTTAGTTTCTCCTAATTTTAATGTTCTTAAAAACCATGATGATGAATGACTTGAATAACTACCATTGTCCATCCTTATTGTCAGCAAATATTTGGCCACTCTCCTTTCTCTATGGAAAATACACTACTTCCACGATAGGGGAGACAGCTCCAAAATTTCATCTAGTTATGCATCAAGTTTGAAGTCCAGCATTTCTGGGCAATGTGCAATGGTTTCTTCATTGAAGGTGATAAACGTAAACTCATGTGTATGTCAGATATGGACATGGCTTTTATGGGGCTAGACATGTCTGAATTAATGAAACATGTATAAATTATCTTCTCATATATGTAAAATAAAGTGGTCGAACAGGGACAAGATAAGCATAATAAACACTCTTGTCCTGGGAAAAGGGAAAGAAGAGACACACTCAGCAGACACTTGTGCACAGCAATTTTAAATCAATCATGCAGGTACTGCAAAGTCCAGCTCTCCTGGACCTGAAGGGTATTTCTTTTTTTCCTCTCTATCCATAAATAAAGTTTTATTGGAACACAGACATGTCAAATTTTATTTATTTATTTATTCTTATTTCAGGTCAATTTGAGGGTACAAAGAATTAGATTACAGTGTTTGCATTTGTTGGGTATAGTCCCTGTTGTATTTGTGTCCAGCCCCAAGAAGGTGTGCCATGTACTCCCACATTCTGCCAGTGAAGTGGGAGCACACCAACACCCCTCCCTTCTTCCTCCTTCCCTCTCTTTTCCTCTTCCCCCATCTTGAATTGAATTGAGTTTTTCTCTTGCATGGCTTGTATTAGATCATCTACTGGCTTCATATTAGTATTGAGTACACTGGACACTTGCTTTTCCGTTCTTATAACATTTTACTAAGAAGAATGTGTTTCAGCTCTATCTGGAGGGTATTATTAGGCACGTATGATGTCCTTGAAGGGCTCCAAGTCCAAGTCCATTGTTCTCTGTGGCCCTTGACTCTCTCTGAGGAGCCATTCCTCTTCCATTATTCACCTAGCTCCATAACTGAATTGGACTTTGGAGAAGGTGCTTACTTTGGGTTGAGCAGGATTGTCATCAGCCTACTTTCTGCATTTTTTTTTTTTTTTTTTTTTTTTGAGGTTTTTGGCCGGAGTTGGGTTTGAACCCACCACCTCCGGCATATGGGGCCATTGCACTATTCCTTTGAGTCACAGACGCCACCCTATTTTCTGCTTTTAAAATATTGGAACTTTTGTTTTAAAAGAAAACAAAAAAAGAAAAGAAAATAGTGACTAATTCTCACATAAATTGGATTTAATTTTGACCAAAGTACGTTACTTAAACATTATTTTTTAATTCAGCTTGTTAATATGTTGTTTAGGATATTGCATCCTCATTTGTAAGTGAAATATGTTTGTAATTTCCCCTTTATAATAACATACTTTCTCCAATTTTAATATCAGGCGTATCCAGATTAAGTAGAATTATTTTGAAGTATTTCTTCCTTTTCTATTGTCTGTAAGATTTGGCATGATCTGTTTTTTGAAATTATCTTTGACTTTTTTATTTATAAATATTAGTTGTCTATTTTTGAGACTTTGGGAAAAAAATAAGAAATAAGAAGAAGCTAACTGGTGACTCCATACTGAGCTTCAGAGTCAAAGCATTCTATAATAGACATATAGACATAGATATAGATTATGTCTATATCTGACAATGTGACTGTTATTTTCTTTGCTTTATTATTATTATTTTTGCTTAATGTTTTGATGCAGCAATCATCTGATTTCTTTTCTGAATGTATTTATCCTTGTTCATTCTTTACAAGGTTTTTGTTTCTAGTCCTTATCTTAAACATTGTTATTGGTATTAAATTTTAAGCTTTTTTAATTCTGTGAAGGCAAAAAGTGGAAACCTAATAAACACATGTATATGTAAAAAAAAGAAAAAAAAAAACAGACTGGAACTGAAGAGTTATGTGAAGCCTTGCACAGACACAGAGATTTTTGGCATGGCCCACTCCCAGAGCATCTCAGGAGGGGAAAAAGGTAAGATGACAGTGACAGCACTGAAGATTCGAAATCTCCCTGAATCCAGTCACACAGAACAGGAGAGAAATATACTTAACAAAACCAAAAAATCCCAGAAAACTTTTACAAAAGTACTAGATAACAAGGTACCAGCACATTGCTATATAAATGAGTAAGGATAAAACAGTAATAATAAGGCCTGGGTGGTATCAGCAACTATGCAGGGAGATGAAGGGAAGTTGAAGGGCATTGACTGCAGCTCAGAACAGGGAAAAGATAAGAATCCCCATATTGCTCCCCAAATACTCATATTCTTAAAAATGTCTCCAAATACTATAAAAGGTTTTGCGAGGCAATGTGAAAATAGAATCAATGTTAGGTGGTTTACAAATTTGTGAGTCTGTGCAAATGGGCTGCAGTAAATTCAGAGCTGGAGTGGTTGAGGCCCTGCGAACTCATAATTTAGATTCCATTGAGAAACTATATTTCTATTGAGATATAATTCACATGTTACACATTCACCCATTCTCATTTAAAGTATACAATGTTCTTCTTAATATGTTCATAGACTTATGCAACTATCACCTACAATCAATTTTTTTTAAGACAAAATCTCAGTTTCTCTGGTTAGAGTTCCATGGTGTCATAGCTCATAGCAACCTCAAACACTTGGGGTGAAGTGACCCTCTTATCTTAGCCTCCCAAGTAGCTCAGACTGTAGGCACCACAACTCCTGGCTAGTTTTTCTGCTTTTTTTTTTTTTTTTAAATTAAATCATAGCTGTGTACATTAAGGCAATAATGGGGTATAATGTGCGGTTTCATACACAATCTGAAATATTTTCATCAAGCTGTTTAACATAGCCTTCATGGCATTTTCTTAGTTATTGAGTTAAGACATTTATATTCTGCATTTAGTAAGTTTCACCTATAGCCTTCTAAGATGCACCGTAGGTGTGGTCCACCATTTACCCTCCCTCCACCCATCCTCCCCCCTCCTCGCCCTCCCTTGCCCCTTTCCCCACATTCCTGTGCTACAATTGGGTTATAGCCTTCATATGAAAGCTATAAATTAGTTTCATAGTAGGACTGAGTACATTGGATAATTTTTCTTCCATTCTTGACATACTTTGCTAAGAAGAATATGTTCCAGCTCCATCCATGTAAACATGTAAGAGGTAAAGTCTCCATCTTTCTTTAAGGCTAAATAATATTCCGTGGTGTACATATACCACAATTTATTAATCCATTTGTGGGTCGATGGGCACTTGGGCTTCTTCCATGACTTAGCGATTATGAATTGGGCTGCAATAAACATTCTGGTACAAATATCTTTGTTATAATGTGATTTTTGGTCTTCTAGATATATACCTAGTAGAGGAATTATAAGATTGAGTGGCAGGTCTATTTTTAGATCTCTAAGTATTCTCCAAACATCTTTTCAAAAGGAATGTATTAGTTTGCATTCCCACCAGCAATGTAGAAGTGTTCCCTTTTCTCCACATCCATGCCAACATCTCTGGTTTTGGGATTTTGTGCTGTAGGCTAATCTTCCTGGAGTTAGATGATGTCTCAAAGCAGTCTTGATGAGGTCTCATCCTTGCTCAGCCTATTCTCAAACTCCTGAGCTCAGGCAATGCATCCACTTCAGCCTCCTAGACCATTGTGATTACAAGCATGAGACATTGCACCTGGCCACCACCATCAAGTTTAGAACATTTTTATCACTCCAAGACAAATCATTGTACCTATTTCCAATCACTTTCTATTTATCCCTTATTCCCCCATCTCTAGGAAATCAATAATATACTTTGTGCCCCTATAGATTTGCCTGGTCTGGAAATTTCATATAAATAGACTCATAGGATAGGTAGTCTTTCATAATTGGCTTCTTTCTTTTAACACTTTTCCAAGGTTCTTCCACATTGTAGCATATATTAGTAGTTTAGTGTTTTTACTGCCAAATAATTATTTGGGTGGAGCATATTTTATTTATCCATTAATTAGTTGATGGACATTTGGTTTGCTATCACTTTTGAATATTATGAAAAATACTGCTATAAACATTCATGTACAAGTATTTGTATGGACATATGTTTTCATTTATCTTGAGTATATCCTAGAAGTGACATTTCTTGGCCACTTAGTAACCCTATATTTAAACTTTTGAAGACCTGCCATGGGACCAATTTATGTCCCCATGAGTAAATATATACATTTTCACCAAAATTTATTAGTATCTCTTTTTAACTATGGCTATTTTTGTAGGTATGAAGTGGTATTTCTTTGTGCTTTAGAGTTGAAGTTTCCTTGTGACTAATAATATTCAAGGCCATTTGTATAACTTCCTTGGATTATATTAGAATACATCACCAATTTCTTCTTCTTTTTTTTTCCTTTTATTAAGTCATATACACATAGATCATGAATACACTTAATGAATTTGGGGGGTACAATGTGTTGATTTTTTTTATTATTATTGTTGGGGAAATTTATTTATTTCTTTTTTTTATTAATTCATAGCTGTGTACATTAATGCAATGTGCTGGTTTAATATACAAATGAAATATTTTCATTAAACTGATTAACAGAGCCTTCACCACATTCACCAATTTTTAATAGAATTATTTGTCTTTTCATTGTTAAGTTGTAAGAGTCATTTATATATTCTAGTTCCTTATCAAATATAGACTTATGAGTATCTTCTTCCATTCTGTGGGTTGTCTTTTTAATATTGGTAAGTTCAATCTATCTATCTTTTCTTCTGTAGCTTTTACTCAGGTGTCTTATTTAGAAAACCATTGCCTAACCTGTAGTCATGAAGATTTATTCCTGTATTTTCTTATAAGAGCCTTATATTTGTAGCTCTTACACTATATTTATGATCCACCTTGAGCTAATCTTTTTGTACGAAGAGTGGTGGGAGGACCAAATTTATGTTTTTTACATGTGGATATCCAGTTGTACCAGCACCATTTGTTGAAGATAGTGTTCTTTTCCTATTGCATTTTCTTGGCAGCTCCATCAAATATCAATTTATCAGCTGGACACAGTGGCTTACAACTATAATCCTAGCCCTTTGAGTGGATGAGACTGGAGGGTTGCTTGAGTCTAAAAGTTTGAGACAAGCTGGAGCAAGATAGCAAAACTCTGTGTCTATGAAAAATAGAAAAAAAAACCCAGCTGGGTATGGTAGTGTGCGTCTATAGCCCAACTACTCAGGAGGCTGAGGCAGGAGCGTTGCTTGAACTCAGGAGTTTGAGGTTGCAGTGAGCTATGATGATGCCATTGCACTCTAGCCCAGGCAACAGAGTAAGAACCAGTCTCAAAACAAAACAAAACAGACAAAAAAGCACTATTTACCATAAATGTAAGAGTTTATTTCTGAAATATTCATCCTATTTCATCAAATCATACATCTGCCCTTTTGGTAATACCACACTGTCTTGATTATGGTAGCATTGTGATGAATTTTAAATTTGGAAATTGTGAATTTTCCATCACGGTCGCAGCTTTTCAAGTTTGCTTTATACTATGGCCTTGTAGTACATTTGAAGTGGTCCCTTACATTTTTATGTAACATTTTAGAATCAATTTCTCAATTTCAGCCCCAAACGCACAAAACTCAGCTCAGATTTGAGTAGAGATTGAATTGAATCCATATATCAATTTGGCAAGTTTTGACATCTTAACAATATTGTCTGTGATAATTAATATGGCTGCATTTCCATTTATTTAGGACATCTTTACTTCCTTTCAGTGATGTTTTATAGTTTCAGAACATAAACTTTGCACTTTCTTTGTTAAATTTATTTCTAAGTATTTTATTCTTTTTTATGCTTTGTAAATAGAATTGTTTTCTTAATTTCACTTTAGACAGTTCATTGCTAATGTACAGAAAGATAATTTTTTATAGAAATACAGTTGATTTTGTATATTGGAATTGTACCTTGCAACTTTGCTAAACTCATTTATGAGTTCTAGCAATTTTTTGGTGATTCTTTAAGATTTTCTGTACACAAGAGCATGTTATCAATAGAAATAATTTATGTTCTCATTTTCAATTTAGATGTCTTCTATTTGTAGATAGCATGGGGAAGTGCTATCTGATTCTCAGATAGTGCTTTCTGCTAGCACTTCCCTGTGCTATCTTGAGGTGAAGAGTAACGTGAAAGAAGAGCCACCCTGTAAAGGGACCTTGCTAAACACCAGGTCTGCCAGCCCCTCCTGCATCAGTGCTCATGTAAGGATGATTTTTAAATACCATTGCTTAATTTCCTTTGCTAGAACCTATACCAAGATGTAGAATAGAAGTGTAGAAAGCAGATATCCCTCCTTCCTGACCTTAGATGGGAAGCTTTCAGTCTCTCACTATTGGATATACTGTTACCTGTGGATTTTACATATATCATAGGCCCCTTATTAACTTAATGATATGCCCTTCTATTCTTAGTTATTGAGTGTTTTTATTATTAAAAAGGTATTGGATTTTGTCAGATGTTTTTTCTGCATCTATTGAGATAATCATATGATTTTTGTTTTTTCTTCTATGATACAATATATTCCATTCATTTATATTTAGATATGAAACCAATCTTTTATTCCTGGGATAATTCTACTTCTTCATGCTAAATTACCCTTTTTATATGTTGCTGGCTTCAGTTTGTTAGCATAATATTTTATTGAGGATTTTTTTGTCTGTATTCATAAGCCATGTTGGCTTGCAATTTCCTTGGAATGTGTTTCTCTAGTTTTGATATGAGGGTAATACTTGCCTCATAAAATGAGATGGAAAGTATTCCCTTTTAATTTTAAAAAATAATTTGGGAAGCATTTTGGGAGATTCTTCTTTAAATTTTTGTTAGAATTTACCAGTAAATCCATCTAGGCTTGGATTTTTCTTTGTGGACAATGGTTTTAATTACTAACTCAATCCCTTTAGTAACTTTTTGTCTGTTTTATTAATATGGGGATTTTAAAATTTCCATTAATGTAAGGATACAAATGATTAGGTTACACTGTTTGCATTTTTCAGTCAAAGTTCAAGTTGTAGTTTAGGCCCTTTTGTTTTTTTTTATAGTGTCTGTTTATTTTGTCTAAGCTATCTAATATTTTAGCATGTAGTTATTTACAATATTTTCTAGTTGTAAGCTACTGTATTTCTATAAAGTTGAAAGAACTATTCCGTTTTCAATTCTTTGTCTTAATAATGTTAATTACCAAAACACTTGTCTATTTTAAGAGAAGTGGCTCAGGCTAGTCTTGAACCTCTCAGCTCAGTCAATCCACCTGCCTCAGCCTTCCGGAGTGCTAGGATTACAGGCGTGAGCCACTGCGCCAGGCCCATAGCTGATTAATTTCTTAGCTTTGCAGAAGCTTTTTAATTTGATCAAGTCACATTTAGTTATTTTTATTATTTTTATGATTGTTATTGCAAACTTCTTCATACATTCTTTGCCTAAGCCAATATCTAGAAGAGTTTTTCCAATATTTTCTTACATGGCTTAATGACTTACATTTAAATTTTTCATTCATTTTGAATTAATTCTTGTTAGTGGTGATAAATATAGATCCTATTTCATTCTTCTCCATGTGGCTATCCAATTCTCCAGCACCATTTATTGAATATGGCTTCTTTTTCCCAGTTATATTATTCCCTACTTTGTCCAAGATCAGTTGGCTGTATGTGGATGGGTTCTGTTATGTTTCATTGATCTCTATCTTTATTTATGTACCAACATCATGCTTTCGTGGTTGCTATAGCCTTGCAGTATAATTTGAAGTCTGGTAATGTGATACCTCCATATTTGTTATTTTTACTTAAGATTTCTTTGTCTACTCAGGCTTTTTTCTGTTTCTAAAATCAAGCTTAAAATAATTTTTTTTCTAGATCTTCTCTAAATAATTGAAATATTTAGGGGTACATAAAAAGTTCAGGAAAAAATAAAAGCCATGTACACCCTCAGAACTAATATTTATCATCTTATCATTTCTCATTTGATTATAAATCTCCTTATTCATTCATAAATAAATAAAGAAGCAAATACATAAAATAGTAGAAGTATATTAGAAGCTCCACTTTTACCTGTATCCTATCTTATTTCCATTTATCTTTTGAAATCACTACCTGAAATAGTTTATCATTTACTCACTTATGTGATTTTGTCATTTAATCCTTTCAACTCCTTAGGTTAGGTTTTATTATCACTACCCTCAAGAAATATTTTCATATTTCTTTGTATGTTTACATACAAGAAAATTGAGGCTTGGAAACATGTAGTAAATTTTGCCATTCATGTAGCTAACAAATGATGAAGGTTGAAAGCAAAACTCAGACAATCTGAATAAGATTGCTGAATAAGCATGTAAGTTTATTCTATTAAAAAGTGCTTTTGCGGGGTGGTGCTGTGGCTCAAAGGAGTAGGGCACCAGCCCCATATACCAGAGGTGGCAGGTTCAAACCCAGCCCCAGCCAAAATCTGCAAATTGTGAGTTGATTTATCTTATCTAAATCTTACTGTTACGAGTTAAATTGTGTATACCTGCTCTCTTCTCTCTCTTTCATCTCTTCCCCCTACTCTCTTCTCTTTCTCTAATATAAAAGAAACTTACGCTTTTATAGCATAAAAATAAAAGAATTAAATTGTGCTCCTTAAAAATACATATTTGATTCTTAACTCTCAGTACCTATAAACGGTGATGTCATTTGAAAGTAGGTTCTTTGTGGATGTAATCAACTTGAGATCATATTTGACTAGAATGAGCTCTAATTATGACTGAAGTCCTTATAAAAAACAAAGAAGAGACATAGACAGAAGAAAGAAGGCAAGATGCAGATGGACACAGATTGAAGTTATGCAGCTGCAAGCCAAAGAATTCCAAGGACTGCTAGCAAACACCGGAAGCTAAGAGAAAAATGTGGAGCAGATTCTTCTTCACATCCTTCAGAGAGAACATGGCCCTGCCAATACATGGAGCTATGAGATAATAAATGTCTACTGTTTTATGATATCCCAGTTTGTGGAACTTTATTATAGCAGCCCCGAGAAACCAATATACTCCCTCACTCAGCAAATATGTGTTGAGCAATTAAAAAAATTTAGAATATACATTGTTGAACCAATTTTTTTATGTCTAAGTTCAATTTTTTAGGACAAGTTATTAATCTCTGTGTGCTTCGGCTTCTTTATTTTCAATGACTCTAATAATAGAACTTTCTTTATAGAACTTTTATGAGAATAGCATGAGTTAATAAAGCATCTAGAATATGTAGGTAATGTCATTATCATGTTGACAATATACTAAGCACATATGAAGAGCTAAGGTCATCTTCATTAATACATTTATTAAATAATTATATATAATGATGACTGTAAATTTTTTGATGCAACTCTCTGCTCCAAACTTTTAAAATGATAGATAAGAAAAAGCTAAGAAATGTAGCTATATTGAAAAACAAGATAAATATTTGTACTGAAAAACTGAATGGGGCAAAAATGTTTAGGAAATGGTATCTGAAAGTTTTTCTCCTAGTTACAAAGGACTCTAAATGATCACAATGAAAAGTAGACAGTATTTATAATTTAATAAAAATGACTTTGTGACATACCAAAGGCTTTAATAAAATTAAAAAAAAAACTTTGAAGTACATTTATAGCCTTAATTATTTTTACTAAAAGAAATACAAAAGATCAAAAAGTAAGTAAAGTGTTTATTCTGTAATTCTACATAAAGAGCCAGAGTTAAACAAGATATGGGGAAAAATAAGCTGCTCAAACAAACAAATCCCAAAATCCACTGGCTTAAGTAAGATAAATGTTTCTTTTTCTATTAAATAATAGTGAGGTAAGGTAAGTCACATCCACCATCTTCAGCACTTAGTTCCATCTTTCAGTCTATAAGTGCTGGATACCCTAATCCTTGCTATTATCCAATCAGCAAAAATGTATATAAGATCATGATTGACACCTATACCTTACTTTTATGTGTATATTCTGATAATATTCATTATTATTTCTGCTCTGATATATTTCCAGAACATAGCTGACTAATCTTAACCAAAGATGAACATAAAAATCTGAATATGCCAATAACAATTAAAGACACTGAATTAATAATCAAATGACTTCTCTGAAAGACAATTTATAAACACTTTTATAAACTCATTTGCCAATCCTTTAAAAACAAAAGTAATGATTTCATAAAAGAAAATTGCCTAGGATAGCATTGATATAAAACTGTCCAGAACAACTCAATCAAGATAATTACATACAATTTTATTTGAGCAGTGATGTAAAATTCTAACTGAAATACAAACAGATTGGATTAAGTAGTGTTTACAAATGTTATCTAATTATGAAGGAGAGAACATGACAGGAATGTGAGGATGGTTCAACATCAGAAAATGTGTAACATAATTTAAACAATAATAGCTATGTGAACAAAATTTTATGAGCATCTTTATAAAAGAAACTATGACCAAATTATTAATCATAAATCTTTTTTATGTTGCACATCTATTAAAATCTGAATGAAAAAATTATGCTTAATGGTTAAACTTTATAATCTTTTTCATAAAGAATTTACATATTTTACATTAGTTTTATTACCTTGTAATGTTTATTGCTTGTTTTGTACGGGCTCTTACATTTCTTTGCATTCTCTATTTGTTTTATAATGTACATAAGATCCATTGATATTTTTATGTAGATATTGTATTCAGCAACCTAGGTAAATTCTTCATTTTTCTGTTAATTCCTTTAGATTTCTATTTTGCTTTCACCATGACCCCTTTAAAAAAAAAAAAAAGGCAGGGTCTCCCTGTATTGCCCAGTCTGAAGTGCCAAGTGCAATGGCTATTCAAAGGCATGGTCATAGCTCACTGCAACCTCAAATTCCTGTCTTCAAGTGATTCTCCGACATCAGCCTCTCAAGTAGCTGGGACCATAAGTGTACACCACCATGCCCAGCCAAAAGGTTTTTTTTACAGACAAATTAATTTCTACATAGAAAAATGAAGAGAGTGTTAGCTTCTTTTATAATTATCAGATTTTATTTCTTTTTCTTATTTTCTTGCACTAACTAGGTTTTTTAAGTGTAAGCAAGTATGCTCATCATCCTTACCTCTAGTGGACAATGTATAGAAGGCTCACTCTGAGTGACCAATGAGCAAACCAAAGAATGCTCCGTTTCACTAATAGTCAGGGTAATTCAAGTTAAGATTATAAAGAGATGCCATTGAACTCTCAACAAATTGGCAATAAATGAAAAATCTGACAATTCCCAGTTTTGATAAGGATGTAGAAAAACACAAAGTGCTCACTGAGATAAAAATGTATACCCTTAGAATAGATATTCTCAGAGCGTGGCTCCCACACCAGCAGAATCTGGGAACTTTTTAGAAATGGAAATTCTGGACTGGTGTGGGAGCTCATATCTGAACCCAGCACTCTGGGAAACAGCTGTAAGACTTAAGGCCAGGAATTCTAGACCAGCCTGGGCAATTAAGTGAGACCCCCATTCTCTATTTAAAAAAATCACAAATTCTTGGGTTCCATCCCAGACCTACTAAATCAGAGACTCTGGGCATGGGCCAGCAATTTACCTTTAAAACAATCTTTCTTGTGAGCTCAAAGTATGCTAAAGCCTGAGAAACCTGACTTAGAATAAGCTGGTAAGCTATTTGACATCCAGCAAAAAAGAAATTGTAACAATTCTGAGTATAAACTCTAGATAAATCTCTATATATCTATGCACAGAAACATGAACCAAAAAGTTCATGACACTATTGTCTGTAATAGTATAAAATTTTAAATTTATTATAAATGCCTTTCAATAGCAGAATAGATAAACTGTAATATAGTCACTTAATGAAAATATGATGTAGTTCTTAAAATGGATGAACCAAAGTGAATAAATCTGGAAAAATGATGTTGAATGATAAATGTATGCTAGGCAATACTACATGATAAAGTTAAAAGTTATTGAATGTTTAGTGTATGGTAGGTACTGTTTTAAGCATTTTATATGTATTTTCTCATTTGATTACCCAAACAACCCTATTGAATAAAAAACAAATTCAGAATAATGTTACTTCTGACGAGGTAAGAGATTGGTTCTAGGAAGGTTTCAACCTTATTTGAAACATTTTATTACTTTAAAAAGTTGTTGAGGCTAATAGCGTAAGATTATATGTTTTATTTTAAATTATTTCCAAACTCACATTAAGAATCAAACAAGAATCAAAATCTGAAACTTTAGAAGAAAACACAGGGGAAAATCTACAAAACTTTAGTCTGGGCAATGATTTTTTAGATATGGTCCCAAAGTACAGGCAAAAAAATAGACAAATGGGATTGAATCAAACAAGAAGTCTTCTACACTGCAAAGAAAATGATTAACAGAGTGAAGAGACAGCACACAGATTGGAAGAAGACATTAGCAAATCCTATATCTGATTAGGGAGTGATATCCAAAATATATAAGGAACCTAAACATCTCAGTAACAAGGAAACAAAAAACCTTATCAAAAAATAAACAAAGAAATTGAATAGGCACTTCTCAACAGAAGACACACAAATGGCCAACAGATTATATTAAAAGATGCTTAACATCACTAATCATCAGGGAAATGCAAATTAAAATCACAATGAAATTTCACTTCACAACTATTAGAATAGCTATTAATAAAGAGATGAAAGATAGCAAGTATTGGAAATGCTGTGGAGAAAAGGAAACTTTTATACATTGTTGGTGGGAATATAAATTAGTATAACTATTTTGGCAATAGCTATACTATTTCAGTACAGAGTTTCCTCAAAAAACAAAATAGAATAGCCATATGATCCAGCAATTTCACTTCTGTATATATATCCTAAGGAAATAAAACAAGAACATTGAAGAGATTATCTGCCCTCCCATGCTTATTGCAGTTTTTTTTTTTTGCACTTTTCGGCCAGGGATAGGTTTGACCTCTCCCCCTTTGGCATATGGGGCCAGCACCCTACTCACTGAGCCACAGGCGCTGCCCCGCTTATTGCAGTATTATTCACACTAGGTAAGATAGAGAAACAACCTAAGTGCCCATCCACAGATGAATAGATGAAGAAAATGTAATATATATACATAATGGAATACTATTCAATTTTTAAAAAGAAGGAAATTCTGTAATTTGCAAACATGTGGGTGAACATGAAGGACATTACACTAACACAGGCACAAAAAGACAGATCCCATATTATGTTACTTACATGTGAAGTCTCAAAAGTTGAACTGATAGAAGAGGAGATAGCAGAAGCTTATGGGAGTGATATTACTCAAAGCAAGCAAAATTTTAGTTAGAAGGTCTGTTCTAGGTACCTAGTCATCTACTGTACAGCAGAGTAACTGTAATTAATAATACTATATTGTATATTTCAAAGTTGTTAAATAGTAAATTTTAAATGTTGCTACCACAAAGAAATGATAAAAGTACGTGAGGTGATGAATATATTAGCCTAATTTAATCATTCCACAGTTTACACATGTGTCATAATATATCATTGTACTCCACCAATTTGTATAATAATTTTTGTCAATGCAAAATAAAATAAAAATAGACATTCTATGAATAAACATTTTTTATGATGTTAAAAATTCTTAAGAATATTTTTAATGAAACATATCCCATTCATCATCCCACAGAATCATTCTTATTCTTTCAAAGTTGGACTTGGAAACAAAGTTTTAATTTTTTTATGAACCCAGAAAAACTCACAAAATAGGTTTGAGTCGATTAGACTAATGAACCAAGAAAAATTTAGTGAGAGAACTATATCCAAGAAGAGCCAGGGATAATTTTGTAAGTGATATCCTAAGAAAGGTTAAATTATTATTAAGCATTCCAGGTATGAAGAGATCTGGAGAGTTTTACTTAAAAGGACAATGGAGGATCTTACCTAATAAATGCAAACATTGTAACTTATTCAGTTGTACCTATATATTAATTTGAAATTTTTTAAAAAAAATGACAATGTCATTCTACACCTATTTTACTCTTTCAAATTTACCTTAAAAATTAAGAATTTATATTTGTAGTATCTAACAGAAAGGCTGTGTCTATTTGGCTTACCTCACAGGGATATTAACCATCCTTAGAAAACCATTTTGAGCAAGTCATAACTTACTTTGTGTAGTTCTTAGACAGGTCCAAACAAATTTCAACCCATCTGCTATTGTGACTAACTAATAGAGGCCAAGCTATTGCCACCTTCACATTATCAAATCTTTTTTTCTTTTTTTGCTTTTTATTTATTTTTTATTTGTAATTTTTATTAGATCATAGCTGTGTACATTAGTGCAATCAAGGAGTACAATGTGCTGGTTTCATATACAATCTGAAATATTTTCTTGTTTTTTTTTTTTTTTTTTGTAGAGACAGAGTCTCACTTTATTGCCCTTGGTAGAGTGCCATGGGGTCACACAGCTCACAGCAACCTCCAACTCCTGGGCTTAGGCAATTCTCTTGCCTCAGCCTCCCGAGTAGCTGGGACTACAGGCGCCCGCCACGACACCTGGCTACAATCTGAAATATTTTCATCAAACTGTTTAACATAGTCTTCATGGCATTTTCTCAGTTATTGTATGAAGACATTTGTATTCTGCATTTAGTAAGTTTCACCTGTACCCTTCTAAGATGCACCATAGGTGTGGCCCCACCAATAACCCTCTCTCAACCCTAACCTCCCCCCCCTTACCCCTTTCCCCATATTCTTGTGCTACACATTATCAAATCTTAAGCAACCTGTGTCTTGCCATCAGTCATAGTCAGATGTAGACAGAGTAAGATGAGCATCATCCATTCTCCCTGCCATCTCCATCTATCACTGCCTTGGAGAATTCCACAGGGCCTAAGGAGGAGCTGTAAGTAGTGTAGAAAATGAACCCAGAATGAGAACTTAGGAAATACGTGAGCTTGCCCCAACTGTGTTATAAAAATAATAGAATTTTAGAAAGTTAGTGTTAACAGAATCTCATAGATCATCTTGCCCAGAGCCATCATTTTAAAGATGAGATTCAGAGTGAGGAAGTGACTTGACTAGCACTTTTTTTTAACCATCAATTATTTATTGAGAAACAGATGGAATGAAGTGAGAGGTGTGCTCAAATACATGCTTTTGGTCATGTCTCTGTCGCCTGTCTTTCATCCCTCTGTTTTTTTAATTTCATGTCATAAAGAAATCTTGTCATTATCCCCCTTTTAGAAGATCATAGAAGCGATAAACCTAAATATAGATGTCACCCTGTCCTATGTAATGTTATACAAATACAATAGGTAATTTGAGATTTTTTTTAACCTATTGTTTGATAGACTGGTTCTTTTCCTACTCAACAGGCGTACCAAAATTATGTGTGTTTGGGTGTGTGTATGTGAATTGAGGGAGGACAAAATAAGGGCAAGTGGGGCAGGGAAAATACATAAAGTGCAGAGGCAACAAAAATTCTGAAAACAATTTGCCAACTGGACAATAAAGAGAGACTAGAGTTGAAAGACAAACTTCTAATTTCATAATTTAAACAAACAATAATTCTGACCAAATCACTATCATAGAGATTTAAAAAAAAATGCATAGATCTAGATGCTCTTGCTACCTCTTTTGCCCAAACTCAACTCTCATCATCTTTAAGGATGATCTGGGAAAAATTCGCCAGCATCATTCCTGTGTCATGATGGAAAATTGTGGTTCTGGAAAACGTTACTGGTGCAAGCCCTTACAGATGCTAAATGCCCATGTCACTTGTCTCTAACAGAGCTGAGCTCCTGGTGATCCTCTTTCACCACATGGCCTCACCACAGTCTGCATTTCTCAAAGGGGGATCCACTCGAGGGATGCTTATCGAGAGCTTTAGAGCCACAGAAAAGGATTCACGGAGTGTTAATTTTGGTAAAAAATTTAGAAAAGGGAGTGATTGAGATATTTGACAATTTAAGCTATTTGCATATGAAATGGACATATTCTAGAGTAGAATGCAGAACCTCTACACATTTAGGAAAGACAACAGCTAAAAGAAATTTCCCGTAAGCTGCTGCTTCAGGTAATCCTATAAACCCTGGTAATAGGCTTTTGTTGCCTAGGGCCATAAAAGATACTTCTCTGCGAAGGTGGAGAACTGCTCTGGGAAATCCAGGAAAAGAATGTAAGGCATTCCTTTGGATTCCTCATTCTGTCACCTACAAATTTTCTGATGTGTGAGTTACTAGAATGAAAAGCAAATGGCAGCTGAGGCTGAGCTCTCTCCCTCTGAGAATGGCACTCTACGGAGCCCAGCCATCTGCACGCAGAGAACTGACCCTGTGGACTGAACAAAGCGCAGGGAACTCCGAATCACAACGTTGCTGACTGACACAAATGGTGCGGTGCTGGGGGGAAGAGGTTCTTTTTTCAAAAGGCCTCATGTTGGTCTGAGTCATGGTAACTGGCAGCTTAATACTGGAGAACAGACTCAATCCAAAGGAGATAGCATTTCTAGTGTGATGGCTGTTTCCATTAAGATGAGCCATGTCCACTGACATTTGATGAATCAGGAGAAAGGTTCATCAAATTAAGAGCATTAAAGAGTCCTCTTTAATCGTAATGCTCTTAATTTTAAGGTTATCCTTTTACATTGTATATTGAACATTCTTATCAAAGCTCTGAGCTTATTTTGCTTACTTAGTGCATATCTACACGCATACACCCCCAATTACAAAAGGAAACATTTAGATTTATTATTAAATATGTAAACCTCACATAAGAAAACACTTCATATATTTTTCACATTTTTCTATTTTTAAGTTGTTATGCTTTAGGTTATTTCATCTGATTTTTTACAGTTATAATAACTTGTAAGATGAAAATTTCTAAATTCATTTTATATTCACAACTTCTAGAAAGAGTATATATCTATACATAGGCCAGGAAGTTTTTGGCCAGTCTCACACAGTGTTTAAAGAATTTTTCTTTCATGTATATTTCTTTGTCCTTATATACCAATAAATATAAACTGTTTTTCCTCACCTCTTCCCACTTCCTACAATCTTTCACACATTTCTAGTTACACTACAATTGTAATTCATTTATCTCCTCCCAAAGATAGAAAGAAAACTGTATGAGCAAGAGATTGTCTTCTATCCCTAGACACTGTGCTCAGTTCACGATGGTATCTTTTCAAATAATGTCTATTTGAGTCTTAATATAATGGAGTTATATCAATTAATGAAAGCTGAGTATTAATATAACAGAATAGACACATTACAATCCTAAACATGAGAGTAAATGTAATATGGTAATACAGTATGCATCAACAAATGATCACCATTACTGTCTACTCAAGTAGAGTTCACCCATACCTTGTGAATACTAATTTAAGACTCTGTTTACTCAGTATGGGATCAAAACCCACATAATATGAATTTAAAAACAGAAGCTATTAAAAAACACCCCGGTTCAAATATTGACAAATATAGCTTCCATTCACTCATTCCTTCATTCATTTAATAGATATTATTTGAAAATATACCACTGTGTATCAAGCACAGTGTTTAAGGATAGAAGACAAGCTCCTGTTCGTACAGTTTTCTATCTTTGGGAAGAGATAAATGAATGATAAGTTCACAATCAAGGCAAGTGCAAGGGTTTGGTAGGCTACAGTACATAAAATTGTGCTGTAGGTCAGTTACCAGGAAGCAGATTCTGGGATGGATATTTACATGCAAGAAATTTATGGGAAATTCCCTGGGGTTTAACACCCACAGGAAAGTAGAGGGTGCAGGCTTTAACAGAGGATGAGGTTGAGCTCGGAAGCTGTCAGAATCCAGCTCTTATGTGACACCCCAAGCTCCTGGGAGCTCTGCAGTCAGGGGAGGCCTTTAGAGTTGCCCAACCCTTATGTCAAAGGTGCTGGCCACAGTTCCCCCACCTCACTGTGTACCAGGCACTGAATGAGATGTGCCCTGTTGGGGAGGAGGTATGACCCTTAATAAAATAGAGATGGCTTTCTTGGACTGAAGTCAAATCGCATAGGGAAACCTAACTGAGAGCTGTCAGCTACCGACTATCGACAGGTGAAGAAATGGGTATCTGAGTCCTGAAACTGGGCCACACACCTTGGGATCCATTACACCTGTGTTGGCTACCTGCTCATCCAGCTAATTACCCTGTACCATCTCACCAAAACTAACGGTGAGAGTTACAGGAACCATCATGAATCTGTTACGTAAACACACGCAGCCTGAGAGAGAGCAGCTATTTCTAGAGAACCATTGATGGACTTTAAGGGCTGATATGTGGATTAAATTCATAAGTGAGAAAACACAGGAAAAGCTTTTTTATAAACCATCAAATAACTTATTTTCTAAAATTACTATTCCTTTTGACTTCCTTCCTTTCCTTCCTCCCATGCCCAAATTATTTCCATTTCAGGGCATCATGATTTGTACTTAATGATCAGGATATTTGGGTGATAAAAGTCTTTCCTTTCTTTACATACGTATTCAGCTGTGTAATATAATGGTCATAAAATTGATCCTGATAGACTCCATAATGCTGTTTTTAGGACTAAAAATTCTCTAACCAAGCAGTCTTATTTCCTTGTTTTTTACAAAAAGATTTTCATTTTTTCTTCCAGGAAAAAAGAAAGGAGGAAAATGTACTTCAAATGCTAAAGAAATATATTCTTTACATGGAAGTATAGTGTTTCAAGGTTAAATGCAAACCTCCCATTGTTTCTTAATTTGGTAACTTTCAAAAACTTAAAATTTCAAACAACATGAAAGTCCTCTTAGGTCTGTGGTCAGGTGTAACTCAACCTCTTGCTGCTCGAGATGCTGCCTGCATCAATGCTGTCTTTTCTACAATTCTCCTCACTTTTGTTCAACCTCACTCCAACTCCAAGATGAATCTTTTCCCTTCCTCTTACCTAGCTTAGGAGACTGGGGCAGGAAAAAAGAGATAAGCCTTGAGATGGGTGATAAAGCAAACCCAAATAATATAATACCTGTAATAAGAAAAGTAAAAGAAGGGCTGAGATAAAAAGTGATAAAGTACCGGAGGGAGGAGCCAAGATAGTGATCTGTAGCCAGATTTCTGCAGATGCTCCTGTCCAGAAGGAGAGTTAGAAGACAGAAATTTAGCAAGAAAGCCAATGGTTTGGAATGGAGCCAAAAGAGAAGATCAAAGAATGCACATCAACCCTTCTGGAGTGACCTGCAACCCCAAGGATACAAATAAAAGGTACAGAACACATCGCCAAGCAGACGGGAGTCCCGTCCCCTCATGAGATCGGCTCGCAGCATACTCCATACCTCTATACAAACAAGCGAGCAGAGTTCAGATGTCCTTCCACTCTACCCCACGGGAGAAACCCTCTAAAATCCGGTCCTTCTTCCCCTACTAGGGTGCCATTGCACTCTTCTGCCAGGCATAAAACTGTATAAAACTGTATATGTTCTCTACCTGCAAGTTTGAACTCCTGGCACTCCCCTCCACTCTTACTCTGAGGTCTGGAGGTCTGCCCCCCACTGAGCCCAGATTCTTGGACATTTTCTTGAGGGGTGTGGACAGGGCATGGGCTGTTGCTGATCTGTGCTGTTTTTCCAGCTTGGGAGTGGTGAGAGGAAAGTGAGCCGAGAGGAGACCGAATTGGAGAGGAGGTCCCCTGAGGCACCAAGTGGCAGTGAGAGCGATGGGTAGGGGAATCGCACCCCTGGAGATGTTTTGAGGAGACACTCCCACTCTCTCTGGGCAGCCAGGGGAAGTCAGCTTCTCCAGTGGCAGCCATCGGCAGAGGGGCAGGACTCGGGAGTGAAAGATATGCCTGAGGCGATACCAGGACCCTCTGGTGCCAAGTGCGGGGATTAGAATATACGTGCTGAGAAAGCTTTGCTAAATTTTAGCCGCACCTGGCCATCATGGGATGACAGCTGAGACAAAGGGCTGAAGCTCACAGACTGAGTCAGGACTATTTGCAGCCCAGTGTCTCTTCCACAGGGCAGAAATTCTGCAAACTTGTCCTGTTCTATCAGCAACATCAGTCAGGGACAGGGCTGGAACTGAGTGAATCACCCTAAGCCCCTATCAAGTACCCAGGTTGGCAGCCCTCACCTCCACTCTGCCAACACTGACAGAAACTGGTGTACTGTCTGAGGAGCCAGAGAGCCCCTTGTGACTAGGCAGAGGCAAACCTCTAGAGCATCTGCTCATTGGAGGCAACTGGATCACAGCCCTGTAGGGTTACCAGAGACTGGGTGTGACAGAGGGGCAAGGTGGGGAAGGAGGCATCAACCTTCCCAGAATAATTTACTGGCTAGGGGGCCTACCTGAGCTCACAGAGCCCTGGAGCAAGTTATACTAGAGCTGCCAGCAGACTCCTGCTATCTAGTTGCCAGAAACATTCTCTTTGATTTGAGGTTGGTACTGTCTGGGACAATTGATTGGGACCTCTTCAACTGGGCCAATCACCCAAGGACTTTCCAATATGGTACACTGGGCGTGTGGTAGTGGGAAGGTTTGATTATTCTTTTCCAATTGTTGTCTGTGGGAGGTGTGGTGACCTAACTGCTGGTATTTCTCCACAGCTCAGATTCCAACACAGAGTAACCAATTCTCTAGGGTGAGACAGAGACCAGCTGAAAATAAGACAGAGCCACTTAACGCCACCACATCAAGAAGGCTCCCAGTCTCACAAGCAGTAGCAAAGTACAGGTTGGCAAAACTCTAGGGGAACAGGTACAAACACCAGTCCCAGCTTACAGGCAAAGGACTGGTCAATCACTACTCCTAGAACCCCCAACCCAACTTATCCTTACCTACTCATCCAGCCAAATGGTGCAAAATAAATATGGGATGGAATTAGCAGAAAAGCTCTGGAAATATGAACAACCAGAGTAGATCAACCCCCCCAAGGAACAATTTGGCAGACACAAATGACGATCCTATGCATAAACAGATGGCTGAGATGTCAGAAATCGAATTCAGAATTTGGATTGCAAACAAGATCAGTAAAATAGAGGAAAAATTGAAATTAGAAATTCTGGGAGCATTTCAAAAATTGTCTCAAGAAGTCAAGGAATTCAAAGACCAAATGACCAAAGAATTTGACACATTGAGACAAGAAGTTGCAGCCCTTAAAGATCTGAGAAACAAAGTAGAATCCCTCAGTAACAGAAAGGAGCAAGCAGAAGAAAGGATTTCTGACATGGAAGACAAAGCTTTCAAACACTCCCAAACCTACAAAGAGCTAGAGAAATGGAAAGCAAAAATGGATCATTCTTTCAGACAGCTCTGGGATAACTCAAAGAAAACCAATATTCACCTCATAGGGATACCTGAAAACGAAGAAGTGGAGGCACAAGGCACAGAGTCTCTTCTTTATGAGATTATGAAAGAGAACTTTCCAGACATGCCAAGAGATTCTGAAATTCAGATAGCAGACAGTTTCAGAACCCCAGCACGACTCAATCCGAATAAGATATCCCTGAGGCACATCATAATTAAGTTCACTAAAGGTAATAAGAAAGAGAAAATTCTGAAAGCAACCAGATGCAAGAAATCTATTACCTACAAGGGGAAGAATATTAGAATAACTACAGATCTTTCTGATCAAAACTTTCAAGCGAGAAGAGAATGGTCATCTACTTTTAATCTCCTAAAACAAAAGAACTTTCAACCCAGGATCCTGTACCCAGCTAAACTGAGTTTCATCTACGATGGAGAAATTAAATACTTTAATGA
>CAUYRH010041413.1:0-13417 GCA_963574655.1 Perodicticus potto | reverse complement strand
TTTCTGGTTGAGTCTAGGAAGGTGGTGTGCTTCCAGGTATTGGTCCATTTCCTTCAGATTTTCATATTTCTGGGAATAGAGATTTTTGTAGTAATCATTGAGGATTTTTTGAATTTCTGAAGTGTCTGTTGTTATTTCTCCTTTATTGTTTCTGATAGGCGATATTAGAGATTTTACTTTTCTATTTCTGGTTAGGTTGGCCAAAGGTGTATCAATTTTGTTAATCTTTTCAAAAACCCAACTTTTTATTGATCTTCTGAATGATTCTTTTGTTTTCAATTTCATTTAATTTTGCCCTAATTTTAGTTATTTCTTTTCTTCTGCTGGGTTTGGGGTTGGAATGTTCTTCCTTTTCCAGTTGTTTGAGATGATCCATTAAGTTGTTGGCTTCCTCTCTTTCTGTTTTCTTTTTCTTTTCTTTTTTTCTTTTTTTGAGACAGAGCCTCAAGCTATCACCCTGGATAGAGTGCTGTGGCATCACAGTTCACAGCAACCTCCAATTCCTGGGCTCAAGTAAGTCTCTTGCCTCCGCCTCCCAAGTAGCTGGGACTGCAGGCGCCTGTCACAACGCCCAGCCATCTTTCTGTTTTCTTGATGAAGGCCTCCAATGCTATAAATTTCCCTCTCAGGACTTCCTTTGCAGTATTCTGCAGGTTTGGATAATTTGTGTCTTCGTTATCATTTTGTTCCAGAAATTTGGTGATTTCCTTGTTAATCTCGTCTTTGGCTCAGCTATCATTCAGTCTAAGATTGTTTAGTTTCCATGACTTTGTTTGAGTATGAAGATTCCTGTTGCTATTGAGTTCAACTTTTATTCCATGGTAGTCCGGGACAACACAAGGAATAATTTCTACACTTTTAAATTTGCTGAGGCTGGACTTGTGTCCTAGGATATGATCTATTTTGGAGGATGACCAGTGGGCTGATGAGAAGAATGTATATTCAGTTTTTTTTTTCCTGTTTTTTTGCAGTTTGGCCGAGACCAGGTTTGAACCCACCACCTTTGGTATATGGGGCTAGCGCCCTACTCGATGAGCCACAGGTACTGCCCTATATTCAGTTTTATTAGGGTGAAATGTTCTGTAGAGGTCTATAAAGTCCATTTATTCTAGGGTCAGGTTTAAGTCTAGTATTTCTTTGTTTAGTTTCTTCTTGGAGGATCTATCCAAAACTGTCAAAGGGGCATTAAAATCTCCAACTATTATAGTGCAGGATGATATCAAATTGTTCATATCCATTAGGGATTGCTTTATGAATTGAGGAGCATTCTGGTAGGGTGCATAAATGTTAATTATCGAAATCTCTTCATGTTGGATGTTTCCCTTGACAAATATATAGTGACCTTCCTTATCTTTCTTTATCTTTGTTGATTTAAAGCCAATTGTATCTGCTACTAAAATTGCAACCCCCGCTTCTTTCTGGTTTCCATTTGCCTGTAATATAGAAGACCATTCCTTCACCCTGAGTCTATTTTTATCCTTTAAGGTAAGGTGAGATTCTTGTATACAGGAGATATCTGGTCTGAGTTTATGTATCCAGTCAGCCAGCCTGTGCCTTTTTAGAGGAAAATTTAAATGATTCACATTAATTGAGAGAATTGATAAGCCTGGTTGTATTTTGGGTGTTATGATTTTCAGATGTCCAGTGGACATTTTTAATCCTTTCACCGCTGTGGAAGTTGGGTTTTGTTCAAAAATTTCTGGGTGAGTTTACTTTGGAGGTAGAGCATTGTGCTGGTCATTGTGGAGGATGGGTCTGAGAATATCCTGGAGAGCTGGTTTAGTTATGGCAAATTTCTTCAACATGTCTATGTCACTAAAGGATTTGATTTCTCCATCACAAATGAAACAGTTTAGCTGGATACTGGATCCTGGGCTGGAAGTTGTTTTTTTTTTAGGAGATTGAAGGTTGATGATCATCTTCTGGCTTGAAACTTTTCAGCTGACAGATCTATAGTCATTCTGATATTTCTGCCTATGTAAGTGATGCTTTTCTTATGTCTGGCTGCTTGCAGAATTTTCTCCTTCATCTTAACTTTGACAAAGTTAATCACAATGTGTCTAGGAGATGCTTTATTTGGATTGAGTCTTGTTGAGGTTCTGAAACTGTCTGCCATCTGAAGTTTTGTGTCTTTTGCAATGCTTGGGAAATTCTCCTCCAAAATCTCTTGGAGTAGAGCATCTGTACCTTTAGGACCATCCACTTCTTTAGGAATTCCTATAAGATGAATGTTTGGTCTTTTGGAGTGATCCCACAACTCTCTCAGGGAATGATCAGTTTTTGCTTTCCATTTGTCTGCCTCTTTGAGTGTTTGGGAACATTCAAAAGCTTTCTCTTTAGTTTAAGAGATCCTTTCTTCTGCCTGGTCAACTCTATTATTGAGGGATTCTACTGTATTTTGGAGCTACTCAACTAACTTTTTCATTTCCTTGAGCTCTGCTATCTCTTTTCTCATTATGTCCATATCTTTGGTGACTTGGGATTTGAATTCATTTATTTCTTGAGACAACTTTAGAACTACTCTTTGGAATTCAATTTCTGTCTTTTCTTCCATTCTATTTATCTTATTTGCCATCCATACTCTGAATTCAATTTCTGACATTACTGCCATTTGTCTATGCATGGCATCTTCGGTTGTATCTCCTTTGTCATTTCTTGGTGGGGGGGTTTGATCTACTCTGGTTATTCATGTTATCAGAGTTCTTCTATTGGGTCCGCACCATGTTTATTTTCCCATTTTTGGTTATTAGAATTGGTAAGGTGGGATTGAATTGGGGTTCCCAGGTAGTAGAAATAGCCTCTTACCAAAGCACTAGGCTTTGTAATTGTGGCTTATCTCCTACAACCTTACTAAGACCCCTTTCAGAGTTTTGGCTAGAGACTCTGAGGACCTACTTGGTGAGATAGCACAACTTAGCTCTGTTTTGATATCAGTCAAACTGTACCCTAACCTAAGAAACCACAGTATTAATTTTAAATCTCAACTGTGAAGAAATACAAACAGCTGCAGTGCCCAGCCCCCACCCTTCAGTTCTTTTCCACTATAGAACTTCGAAGGTCAACCTCAGAATGTCCCCTAGTGGACAGCTCCAGACATGGGTTCCAGTTAAATTGTCTTAGGCAGTGCAAACCCTGCTCAATAGAAAGGGATTCAAGAGTCTCCAACAGCACAATTGGAGCCAGGGATCCACACTCCCAACTGCCAGACTCAGTTCACACTGTTGTCTGCTTCTCTGCTCACAGGCCTAGTTGGAGCCAAGGGTCATGCCCCTGCCCACCAATCTCAGTCCACACCTGGCTAGCCTCTGCTAGCTGGAGGAGTCAGGGGACCACCCCCCCACCTGCCAGTCTCAATCCACTGCCTGAAAAGCCTCTGTTGGCAGGCTCTGTTAGAGTCAGGGCACTACACCCTGCCCATGGGTCTCCGTCCTCACCTGGTAAGACTCTGCTCACCAGCCCTGCTGGAGACAGGGGACCATGCCTTAGCCCTCAGGTCTTGGTTCACACCCAGCAAGTCACTGCTTGAGGGTTCTGTTGGAATCAGAGGACCACACCATTGCTCTCAGGTCTCAGTCCATGTCTAGCAAGCTTCTGCTCACAGCCCCAGCAGGGGCTCGGGACCAGTCCTGTCTGCTGAACTCAGTCCACACGGGGCAACCACCCTCCTGCTGTGGGTGCTATCAGAGCTGGGGGTTCTGCTCCCCATCCTGCAAGACACAGCCTGAATCAGGGGTCAACACTACGACTGGCTGGGCATAGTCATAATCAGGGGACTGCTCCTCCTCCCACTGAGTGTCCCTTTCTTCCCTGTTAGTTACCGATTCTGTCCTGATGGTTGGTGGTCCACACTATGCCCAGATCTCTCAGGACAAGACCAAACACTCTGTGCTCTGCAGAGGGCAGAACTTCAGACTGCTCTGTGAGGGGGAAAGGTTGGACTGGCAGTTTGGATTTGTGGGGGAAAATATCTGTTCAATTTTATGCCTGGTGGGGTGGTATCTAGGTTTATAAGTGGGACTTCCCTGGAGAAAGAGACCTGGAGTTTAGTGGCTCTCCAGCGAGGTGAAATGAGAGGTGTTTTGTTCCCTGCTAGTTCACAGATAGCCTGTGGCAGGCCCCCTGCTTGGGGGAGGGGTCTCCTGTCTTCTAGTCGATAGGCTTTGTACCTGAAATTTGGTTTCTTGAATGCTCTTCCTTGGAGTTACAGCTTGCCGAACTTCTTTCTTGGCTCAGCTCCCTGTCTTTGGCTTCATAGAGTCCAGTTCCATCCAGTTTGTCTTCCTCTGCTCAGGAGCCTCTGCTGAGGGTTGCTACCAGTCGGCCTTCTTCCCAGAATCTCCACACTGCTTCTTAAAAATGACCAATCCCATTCCTATTAAAGCTCCATTGTCATACTTTAAAGATCTCGAAAAAATAATACTTTGTTTTATATGGAATCAGAAAAAACCTCGATTAGCCAAGACATTACTCAGAAATAAAAACAAAGCAGGAGGAATCACACTACCAGACCTCAGACTATAATATAAATTGATAGTGATCAAAACAGCATGGTGCTGGCACAAAAACAGACAGGTAGATTTATGGAACAGAATAGAGAACCAAGAGATGAACCCAGCTACCTACCATTATTTTATCTTTGACAAGCCAATTAAAGACATTCAGTGGGGAAAAGATTCCCTATTTAACAAATGGTGCTGGGTGAACTGGCTGGCGACCTGTAGAAGACCGAAACTAGACCCACACCCTTCACCTTTAACTGAGATAGACTCTCACTGGATTAAAGATTTAAATTTAAGACATGAAACTATAAAAATACTAGAAGAAAGTGCTGGGAAAACTCTTGAAGGAATCAGCCTGGGTGAATATTTTATGAGGGGGACCCCCTGGGCAATTGAAGCAGCATCAAAAATACACTACTGGAAACTGATCAACCCAGCTGGACCCAGCTACAAGAAGGTCTGGCTGGGATCTTCTGCACAACCAAGAACACAGTAAGTAAAGCAAGCAGTCTCAGAATGGGAGAAGATATTTGCAGGTTATGCCCCCCCAAAAGGTTTAATAACCAGAATCCACAGAGAACTCAAACATATTAGCAAGAAATGAACAAGTGATCCCATCTCAGGGTGGGCAAGGGACCTGAAGAGAAACTTCTCTGAAGAAGACAGGCACACAGCCTACAGACACATGAAAAAATGCTCGTCATCCTTAATCATCAGAGAAATGCAAATCAAAACTACTTTGAGATATCATCTAACCCCAGTAAGATTATCCCGCATCACAAAATCCCACAACCAGAGATTTGGTGAGGATGTGGAGAAAAGGGAACATTTCTACATTGCTGGTGGGACTGCAAACTAGTATGTTCGTTTTGGAAAGATATTTGGAGAATACTTACAGATCTAAAAATAGACCTGCCATTTGATCCTATAATTCCTCTATTAGGTATATATCAGAAGATAATTCCTCTACTAGGTATATATCAAAAATCACATTATAACAAAGATATTTGTATCAGAATGTTTATTGCAGCCCAATTCATAATTGCTAAGTTATGGAAGAAGCCCAAGTGCCCATTGACCCATGAATGGATTAAGAAATTTTGGTATATGTACACCATGGAATATTATGCAGCCTTAAAGAAAGATGGAGACTTTACCTCTATCATGTTTACATGGATGGAGCTGGAATATATTCTTCTTAGCAAAGTATCTCAAGAATGGAAGAAAAAGTATCCAATGTACTCAGCCCTGCTATGAAACTAATCTATAGCTTTCATATGAAGGTTAGAACCCAATTACAACACAGGAATATGGGGAAACGGGCAAAGGAGGGGAGGGGAGGGGGGAGGTTGGGTGGGGGGGAGGGTAATTGGTGGGATCACACCTATGGTGCACCTTTCTTAGAAGGGTACAGGTGAAACTTACTAAACGCAGAATATAAATATCTTAACACAATAACTAAGAAAATGCCATGAAGGCTATGTTAACAAGTTTGATGATGAAAATATTTCAGATTGTATATGAAACCAGCACATTGTACCCCATGATTGCATTAATGTACACAGCTATGATTTAATTTAAAAAAAAATGGAGACTTAACCTCTTTCATGTTTACATGGATGAAGCTGGAACATATTCTTCTTAGTAAAGTATTTCAAGAGTGGAAGAAAAAGTATCCAATGTACTTAGCACTTTTATGAAACCAATTTATAATTATTCACACTTTCTTATGAAAGATGATCACAACTATAGCTCAGGATGAAGGAGAGAAATGGAGGGAAATGGGGATGGAGGTTTGATAGAGGGAGGGTAAATGGCGGGACCACACCTACAGAGCATATTGCAAGGGTTCAAGTCAAATCTATCAATAGAATATTAATGTCTTAACACAATTATTTAATTGAGGTGAAAGCTATGTTGATTAGTTTGATGTAGCACTCCAAATTGTATATAAAATCAACACATTGTACCCCACAAGTGCATAAATGTATTCATGACCTATGTGTATATGACTTCCTAAAAGGAAAAAAAAGTTTTAATAAATAAATAAAGTTTTATTGGAACATTAAAAAAAAAAAAGAGGCAAAGACCCTGCCCTTATGGTGCCTGCCTTTTAGAGGAGAATATTGAGGTAGAAAGTCACCTTTTTTTTTTTTTTTACATTGTTTCTGCAGGACCTCTCCTTCCCAAAACAATTTCTTGCTGTGTGCCTTTGGACAGGCAAGTTTTCAATATGGCACTCCCCTCCTCTGTAAAACGCAGATGACCACATGTACCTGGGGAGCAGGTTACTGGAAAGGCCCAGGGAGGCCCTGTGTGGCCAATGCCCAGCACACACAAAGCCATAGAAATGCCAGGCCCAGTTCCTAATGTCTTTTCTTTTACCCCACAAGATGTTTAATTGCAAAGTGTGTAACTTTGTATTAGTTATGCTTGTAATTATAAAGTAACTTTCAGAATAATATATGCAAAGGAATTAAATTGCCTGCAGCTCAACGTGCATTTTTTTTTACTTCCAATTTTACGTCTAAACCAGCTCTCTAATTTACAGACTTGTAATCATCACTTTCTGCCTGCCGATGCCTCTGCTTGTTTAACCAAGAACTTGCAAACCTTAATAGCCTGGCCTGAGGCCCTGTTCTTCACATCCTGGCTCGCTCTCTTTATCTCTGTAAACCCCTTCTGTCTCACTCTCCCTCTCTCAACTTTCAATTTTTATAATAATTCCATACCTGTAGAAAAGGTACAAGATGAGTGCAAGGAAATCTCAATACTGCTCATTCACCTTCACCAATTAATTAATTAATATTTTGCCTCATTTACTTTATCATTCTACATACACAATTTTTTCCCGAAACATTTGAGAAGTCAGATACACCCGGTCTCTTGATCATTAATTTTGATGTGCATTTCATAAACACGGTATTATCATATCTGAGAAAGTTAACATTGAAGTGCTAATAATACTATCATGAAATTCACAGTTTATATCCAAATGTTGTCAGTTTTCCCAGGGGCGACTCTTATACTGCCCCACCCACTTCATTCCCCCGCACCCCCCCATCGGCCCAGAACCATGCCTTGTCTGTTGTTGCTGTGTTTCTTGTCATCTTTCATCTAGAATGTTCATAAGCCTTTTCTTGTTTTTTCTTAACCTCGATACTTCTAAAGAGTACTGGTTGGTTATTTTGTAGAATGTTCCTCAAAACCACCTGGTTAATGTAGTGTCCATCAGCATTCTTCACTGTAAAACAAAGACTTTCACTTTGTAATTAATAAATTTGTGCTTGTGTAATAATGTGTGCATATCCTGCCCCTTAATCAAACATTCACGGCATGGTTTAACATTCATCAATGCTTTTCTAAATCCATTAATCCTTCTGTGCAATGAATCCCCAACAATAAAAAAAAAACCTTCTGTGGTTACCAGTTGCCATTTTACCATAGGAAGCACTTTTCTCTCCTCTGCATTTACTTACTCATTTATCATTTGTATCACTAAAACTCATAGATTCTTATTTTGGTTAATGAGTTATAACGCGCTATTGTCATTTATTTCTATACTCAGACCTCACCAGACTAAGCCTGTGGGAACCCTTCTGTGTCCTTTTCATATATCCACTTTGCTCTTTAACACTTCTCTACTTTCTGACACAAAAAAGGGATCCAGGCTCACCTTCTAGTCTCCCTTCTCGGGCTCTGAATTTAGCCTTTTCTCCAAGCAATCTCAAATTCCTTCCTCAAAGACTGATATTTAGAAACAAGGATCTGGGTCTAAATGTGATTGTTACTATGTTATTGCTTCTAGGCTAGACCATCCCAGTGGGTAGAGCTATTAGGATGTCCAAACTTTTTTTGTTTTTCTCTGCCACCCACTGGAAGAATAATAGCTGTCCTGGGCCACACATTAAGTACACAAACACTAATGAAAGCTGACCGGCAACAAAAGGGCCCATTCATACTTTTCATGATATCCGACACCACAGATAAGTAAAAAAAGTCCCTCCCGAAATCAGCATGTGACCTTTGGGCCTCAAGCTGGAGGATGTCCCATGCATGACTAAATGTCTGCACATGTGTCTATACACACAAACACACACACCTGCTTTGAAACCATAAATTTATACTGATACCCTTAATTCCAAACCAACAGCACAGGGAACATTCTAGTTTTTCCCCTTTCTATATTTGTAACTGCCTTTTCTAACAGCGAGAAACCTGGATCTCATTATCTTCAAAATATTTACTCTCGTGTTCGCTTTGGCAGCACATATACAAAATATTTACTCTTTTGCTGAAGCCCAGGATACACAAAATGCAGTTTCAGAATTGGTATCTGCATTCCACTGTGAAATGCAAACCAATTTACTAGAGTTTGAATTTTGTTTTTAATTCTTTTTTGAGGTAAAGAGGAAAATGAAACGCATAAATCTTAAATGTATGATTCACGAGTTTGGGAAAATGCATATGTCTGCGTAAATCACAATCCTATCAATATAGAAAGCAGAATTTTTATCACTCCAAAAAGTTCCCTTACACCCAGATCCTAGTCAATTCCCCACAAGAGGCAACCATCCTTCTGATGTTTTCCTCTGTACACAAGTTTTATCTGTTTTGAAGTTTTATGTAAATGGAATCATGCAGTAAGCTCTCCTCTGTGTCTGCCTTCTTTCACCCAACCCGGTAAACACGCTAAATGATTTATCTATGTTGTCACATATATAAATAGTTTATTCCTGTTTGTTTCTGAGTTGTTACTGTGTTGTATAAATATGCTACAAATCGTTATACATATTTTTTCCATTAATGACTATTATGGTTGTTTTCAATCTGGGCTACTATAAAAAATGCTATCAGCATTCTTATCCTGGCTTTTTTGTGCACATATATTTTCATCTCTCTTTTTGTAGATAGCTAGGCTATTGGAAAGAAGCTGCCAATTCTTTTTCCAGTGTAGTTGTACCATTTATACACACCAGCAATGGAGGAATGTTCTGGCTGCTCCACATCCGTGCTAACATCGGGTGCCATCCGTCTATTAGTTTCAGCAACTCAGATGAGGTATAGTGATATACAATTGTGGCTTTTTGCATTTCCCTGATGACTAATGATGTTGAGCACATTATATATACTTATTATAAATGTACGTGTATTTGTAATGGGTTTTCAGGCCTTGATCCCTTTTAATTGTATTGCTTGTCTTTTTATTATCGATCTGTAGGAATTCCATATATATCCTGATAAAATCATTTTTCAGATACATATATTGCAGATATTTTCTTATAAGTTGTGGCTTCTTGGTATGTTTTCTTGAAGGTGACTTTTGATGAGGAAAATATTTAATTTTATTCAAGTCTAATTTATCAATTTTTTTCCTTTTCCTTTTTTTTTATTTGTGTCATACCTAAGAAATCTTTAACTACTCCGAGATTCTATGGTTATTCACCTAGGTTTTCTTCTAATATAGAAGAACTTTTATGCATAGTTCCATGATCCATCTCAAAGGGATCAATACTATACAAATTTTGTCAAATACGTGTAGTGTAAGAAAAGATATCAAGTTCATTTTTCTTTCCCCCAGTGAACTGCTTTTGATATCCTTGTCCAAAATCATTTGACCTTGTAAGTTTGAGTCTATTGCTGGACGCCCTAAGCTATCCCATTGATTCAATTGTATTTCATTGTGGTCATATCACAGTTTCTTGGTAAAGTAGTTTTATAATAAATCAGATAGTACTAGTTTTCCAAATTTGTTCACTTTATCAAAACTGCCTAGTCTATGTCCTTTGCTCTTCCATTTACATTTTAAAAGGATACACATATTTTGTCAATTTTTCTTTTTTTGTGATTGGAAGTAAATTGAATCTATAGATCAAATTACAGTCACTGATATTTTAACAGCATAAAGTCCTCCAATCTATCAATATATCTCTCCACTTATTTAGATATCTTTTAATTTTCATCAGCAATGTTTTATGGCTTTCCGTGAAGGGTCTTTCACATTTTCCCACTAAATTTAGACTGAGATAGTTTAGATTTTAGGTGCAACTGTAAGTGGAATATCCTTATTTCAGGTTTTATTGCTATCAGAATGTGAAATTATAACTGAGTTTTGTATACTGACTTTGTATCATATGATCATGGTGAATTCATTTATTAGCTCTGCTAATAATAATGCTAGCATTATTGATGCCCACCAATTTTCTCCTAACTACTCATGCCATCTGAAAATAGATGCATTCTTACATTTTAATTCCTGCATTTCACTGATTTTTCTTGTCTTATTGCACTGGCCAGAAGCTCCGGTGCAAGGTTGAACAGGAATGACTAAAGCGGACTCCAGCCCCGTTATTCACTGCGCTATTCCAAACTTCTTTGCTGTCTTTAGTCCAGTAATGACATCACCATTACCACCAGCAGCCTCTTAACTCCCAGTGCATGGAAAAATTAACCCCTTAAAGAGAAATTAGAAGCAAATGAGAAAACCCTGAAGATTTTCTAAAACTGACTAAGCACTCACACGGTGGTAGCTCTGTAAGTTGGTGAAGCTGAGCTACATTTCCTAGGATTCTCTTCCCTGTATGTTCCCAGGGAGGCTGGGCCTCAGGAAAGAGATGGAAGGGAGAGGTAAGGCATCAGCTATTTCTTAGCCCACACACGTCATTGTCAATCTGTTGACTCTCTGTGCCAACAACCGCTCCTTTATCCTGCCAGCGGGGGGTTCAACAAGGGCCCGAGGGGAAGTCAACCTGGATGAGAGACAAACCAGACACAGAGAAGGAGACCAAGTCGAGAATCTGATTAAGGTCTCAAATTTTATTTTTTACAATGCAGCTTATATAGGGTTTAGAAGAAGGAAGTAGCCCTTAGCCGACGTGACCAGGGCCATGAAGCAGCCCTAGCTGACGTGATCAGGGCCGTTGGGTTGCTAGAATCCCTAACCACAGATTTTTCTCCGGTAAAGGTCATGGGTGGGAAATTTCTAAGAAGAAGCAGAGAGTTAAACTAAGGAGGATATGCTGCCATGGCACTTGTCAACCCTTGACTCAATGGGCTAACTGCAGGCTGGGTCAGTTTGACTTTCGGGGAAATGAGGCAGGCTTGAAGGAGTAGAAGCTTAAGATTAGGCCTAGACAAAATGGCGAGACAGTTGCCTCTATGACTCCCGACATTCAGCTATTTCTTTTTTTCAGAGTTTCATAGTTCTCCTTATAGAAATCTTTCACATCCTTTGTTAGGTAAATCTCCAGATATTTCAACTTCTTTGGCACTATTGTAAAAGGAATAGAGTCCTTGATTGTTTTTTCAGCTTGACTGTTGTTGGCGTATATAAAGGCTACTGACTTATAAGTATTGATTTTGTATCTTGGGATGCTGCTGTATTCCTCGATCATGTCTAAGAGTTTTGTAGTTGAGTCCCTGGGATTTTCCAGGTATAGGATCATATCATCAGTGAAAAGCGAGTTTGATCTCCTCTGACCTTATTTGGATACCCTTGATCATCTTCTTTTGCCTGATTGCAATGGATAAGACTTCCATTACTAAGTTGAATAGCAGTGGAGACAGTGGATATCCTCGCCTAGTTCCTGATCCAAATGGAAATGTTTTAAAATTTACACCATTCAATATAATATTGGCTGTGGGTTTGCTGTAAATGGCCTCTATTAGTTTAAGAAATGTCCCTTCTATGCCTATTTCTTAAGAATTCTGATCATTAAAGGATGCTGGATATTACCAAAGGCTTTTTCTGTGTCAATTGAGAGAATCATGTGGTCTTTGTTTTCTATTTTATTGATGTGATGTATTATATTTATAGATTTGCATATCTTGAACCAACTCTGTAACCCTGGAATAAAACAAACTTGATCATGGTGTATAATTTTTTTTGATGTGTTGTTGAATTCTATTTGCTAAGATCTTATTGAATATTTTTGCATCAATGTTCATTAATAATATTGGTCTATAATTTTCTTTCTTTGTTGGATCCTTTCCTGGTTTAGGGATCAGGGTGATATTTGCTTCATAGAATGTGTTGGAAAGTATTCCATCTTTAAAAATGCTCATCCTTCATCATCAGAGAAATGCAAATCAAAACCACTTTGAGATATCATCTAACTCCAGTAAGATTAGCCCACATCACGAAATCCCAAAATTGCAGATGTTGGCATGGATGCGGAGAGAAGGGAAACCTTCTACACTGCTGGTGGGAATGCAAGCTAATACGACCTTTTTGGAAAGAAGTTTGGAGAACCCTCAAGGAACTAAAAGTTCAATCCTGCAATTCCTATACTAGGAATATACCTATATGATCAAAAATCACTTTACAACAAAGACATTTGCACCAGAATGTTTATTGCAGCCCAATTCATAATAACCAAGACATGGAAACAGCCCAAGTGCCCATCAACCTATGAATGGATTAACAAATTGTGGTATATGTACACCATGGAATACTATGCAGCCATAAAAAATGGAGACTTCACGTATTTTATGTTTACCTGGATGGAGCTGGAACATATTCTTCTTAGTAAAGTATCTCAAGAATGGAAAAAAAATATCCAATGTACTCAATACGACTATGAAATCAATATATAACCACCTACACACTCACACAAGTGGTAAAACATACCTCTCGTCCAGAAAGGAGACGGGAAGCGTAGAGAGCGGGGCGGGGGGACATGGGAGGAGGGTGGGTACTTGGGGGGACCTCACCTAATGTGCACGATGTAATGATACATTTCAAAACTATTAAGAAATGAGTATAATTGTGATGGATATGTTACTTAGTTCAATGTAAGCATTTCACATTGTGTATCGAAGCAGTCCCCTGAACCCCATAAATGCATCAATGTACAAAGTTATGATTTAATAAAATAAATAAATAAATAAATAAATGATGTGAGATGGGTCTTGTACAC